>JAHREE010000294.1:4771949-4832511 GCA_033628505.1 Tringa tobata
ACTTAGGAGAAGACACCAACCCCCACCTCTCTACACCCTCCTTTCAGGTAGTTGTAGAGAGCAATAAGGTCTCCCCTCAGCCTCCTTTTCTCCAGGCTGAACAACCCCAGCTGCCTCAGCCTCTCCTCATAAGACTTGTGCTCCAGACCCCTCACCAGCTTTGCTGCTCTTCTCTGGACAGGGTTAATGGTGGTGACTGTGTAAAATCAACTCCTCAGTGCTATCGAACAGTGAGGTTTGACAGAACCACAGGTCTTTGAAATAGGTCTTACAAATGTACATATGTAACGTGAAAGGACATATATCTATAAATTCCTTTTGGGCACACGCTCCACTGAGATTTGGAGATTATTGAAATTTGGGGTTTCATCTATTTGCAGATGGGAGAGGAGAATATATCATGGTTATCTGGAAATCTGCAACTAATAACTAATTTTTCACTATTCAGGAACACTTAATGGAGAAGATGACACTTTTTTGGGGGTCAAGGATACTACAAAAAACAATATTAATATCTCACAAGTTTTAACAGCTTAAGATTGTCTTCTCCAAACTATCGCCCATAGGACAGATCCCTGAGACTAAAAATTGTTATATTGCATCTTTAAATGATTCCAGTGAAAAACTTAGCTCAGCCCAGCCTGCAAGCGCCTCTCCCTTGCCCCCAGCAATCAGTAATTCTCCTGCAGACTGACACAGGGCTGTGGGAAGCCAACCCCAGTGAGCAGCTCCTTGCAAGAGAGCAACCCAGAGCTCACCCACTGGCCCTGGTGTGCTCTGCGCTTCGTGGTGGGGCTGCCCTTGAGTGAACTGCCTGCTCCTGAAGAGCTTTGAAGATACAAACTGGTTCTTCAGTCCAGAGAATCTGTGGATGCCCCATCCCTGGAGGTGTTCAAGGCCAGGCTGGATGGGGCTTTGAGCAACCTGGTCTAGTGGGAGGTGTCCCTGCCCATGGCAGGGGGGCTGGAACTCAATGATCTTTGAGGATCCTTCCAACCCAAACTATTCTATGATTGAGTCATATTGGGGCAATCATTGGAGAAATATTTATATTTTTTTTTCACTATAGGAGCAATTTCTTGTGAACGTTAATGGAGATACCTGCCTGCACCAATCCCTTAGATGCTTTGAACCCTCTGCTCAGCCTCAGCACCGAACACTTTTCTCCTGCTCTTTGCACTGGAGAAGCCTCAGTCTGACCCACGAATAGCCGGCACAACGAAGGGTGCGCTGTCAGGAGCGGACCACCAGTGTGATGGCGGGAAGAGGGCACTTCCTCACCGGTGGGTCAGGGAAGCTCCAGCAGAGCAAGCAGGGAGTTGGAGGACATCACCGACCCCTTCCCCAGCGCCTCTGGTGTGACACCTCCACCGCCCAAGCAGCACAACCCCTGGGAAGGCTGCAATAAAACCCTTCTGCTAGAAACTGGGAAGGAGCCCTGCGAGGGGGCAAAGTGTGAACTGGAAACAGACTCTCCATCACAAGCAAAAGATTTAAAACCTGCAGACCACAGCGGTAACTGGGCAATTAATTCCCAGCGGGAGGAGGGCAGCAGGAGGAACGCGCCGTGTAACTCATCGCCGGTACTGGGGGACTGATGTGCAGACCTGGAGAGCGTGGTACGGTGACAGGGTGGGTGGAGGCAACAGCGAAGAGAAAAGTTAGGTAACTGAGGAGCTGGGCTGAGCAGCGATGAGAGGTAAGGGATGTGATGCGACAGCCCGAGCAGCTTCCTACGGGGCTGTGAGCTGTGGGTAACCTGTCCTGTGGAAAGGTGCCACCTGTGGGACATGGGGGCATCAAGGAGCCCGTGGGGCTCTGCAGCTCCCAGAGCTGCTGGCAGCAGCCTCGCAAGGGAGAGGAAGGGGGCTCTGGGTGGGGGACCCGCTCTACACAGCTGTGGAGGTGGGGTGAGCCCCAGGGGACAGGGACTGGCAGAGGTTCTGTGCTGCTGCTGACAGGAACCTTAAAGAGCAGCAGCATTTTGTATAAATGTTACATTTGAATCTCTTTGACGTTTTCCCCTTGGTGCTAATTATTCCCAGCAGCTCCTCTCCACGCAGCAAATGCCTGGCACCGTGACAGTTATTAAAAACCTGTAAACAGGCTCTGGAGGAAAGTGCCTGGAGTCACCTTGCCAGGTTAGAGACAACCTGTCAAATAAGTAAAAATAAATTGGATCTCAACCCCCGTTAAGCAGCTTCATAGACTTCTCAGAGGCAGAGACTCAGGGAGGATCTTATCAATAAGTATCTGATGGGAGGGTGTGGATGAGACAGAGCCGAAGTCTTCTCAGTGGTGCCCAGTGGCAGGAGAAGAGGAAACGGACACAGACGGAAACAAGGAAAGTCCAATTAAACGTAAGAATACTCTTTAATGCTGCAAATGCGGTCAAACAGTGCCACAGGTTGCCCAAGGAGGTGGCGGGGTCTGCATCCCTGTAGATGTTCAAAAGCTGTCAGGACATAGTCCTGGCAGCTGGCTGTAGGTGGCCCAGCTTGAGCAGGGGGTTTGGACCAGGTGACCTCCAGAGGCCCCTGGGGTATTCTGTGTGTTTCTGTACAAACGGCGCTGTTCTCTTGAGAAACGTCCCCAGTGGTTGCTCCCAGAGGGGAGTGAAATGCAAGCGATCTGCTGAGGCAGAAGCAGCGACGTGTACAGCATTGGCTCCAATCCTCCCAGGGACCGAGCGCCATCAATACCGACTGCAGTCAATGAAATACTCACCTGCAATAAATATTTCAGCCCAGCTAGAGCTGGGCTCCATCTTCTTCCTCGTCTCCTCCCTCCCCGTCAGCAGTCACTATTGCTGGTGTCAGGGCAAAGTTGTGCTGCGCAAAGATGAAGTTACCCGGCTGTGAAGTTTTCCTGCTCGTTTCCTGCGCGTTTTCCTGCTCACAAAGGAAGAGACAAAGGTCAGTTCCTTTCGGGTCTCTCCGTGCCTGGGCCATCTGCAGACGTAGGGAAAGAAAAATGAATTCACAGCCGTCATTCTCACTTCTAATGAAATGTGGGACTCAAATAACTCTTCTCTCATCATTTATATATATATTGAAGGCACCACTATTGCAAGATTTTTTTGGGGTCCTGAAAGCAGATTAACCAACCAACCATATTATCAAGAGAATACCATGAAAGAAATGTCTTAATACACGGTAATTTTCTATGTTATAAACATATAAGGCAGTCAATAGTGATTCATAGATTTTCTTTTTCACACCACAATTCTGGAACGTCCCAGAAAACGGAACTTCAAGCAATCAACTTTGCAGTCCCATTTTAATCTGCCCGTTAGAAAAGCGAGTTGTGAATTCCCCTTCTCTTGCTTTGCTTTAACATTACACCATTTATAATCCCCTTGATTTTTCTCAGAAACATGAGCACTGCTCAGGCTCATTAATGTGCAATTTTTTCTCTACGTTTCAGACAGTAGCAGCTTTGCTGAGTCTTCTAAAAGTAAATTTAACATAGAAGGCTTGACATCTTGTTTTCAGAAACTCTGTGGGATCCTCTGCTTGAAAAAATATCTTGTATTTTTGTCATGCTGCTGCTAGGGCTGCACATCATTAGTTATGTCTCGAAAGTCAGAGTTCAGGGGGCAAAATCCTTGAGTAAATTACTGCTTCATCGCCTTCAAAACTACGTAGAAAGACGGGAATCAGAAGTCTAATGCTTAATAATAAGAATCCTTGCAGTAAAATCCAGAGCTAATGGCAAGAGAAAGAATGTTAAGACAACTACTATTACATTTACAGAAGAAAAAGTGTGAGTAAGCAAGCAATGAACGAGTCAATGGCTCCCAGTCTCTAAACAGGACAGAAGCCTTCGAGTGCAGCACAGCCTGGACCCAAAGCTGATTGTCTTTGCCTGAACTCTTCTGCCTCCCCAAGGCCCGAGGAGATGTGGAAGATCAGCAGTTTGAAGCTGGAAGTGATTGGGCTACCCTTGGAGAATTTGATAATGGCATGTATTTTGTGACAGCATCAAGATTTCCAATCACGAGGAGTCCACGGCAAAAGCATTTTTCATTTGCACAAAACTAGAGACCTGAAAATTAACCTAAGCTGGGGAAGCATGTCAGGACAGAATATGAAAATAAATAAATTTTAAAAAGTTTAAGTTGCCTTTTAATACCACTGACCACAGAATACTATTCAGGTGATAAAATTGTGACACGGTGCTTAAATAATTCTCTACTCATTTTGCAAAGAGGAAGGCGGCACAAAAGTTCAAAGAAGAGTGCTTTTATTTCGCTTTCAGCTCTCACAGTTCTAAACAGTAAACATAATTAACAATTCACCCAGGGTACTGGAGAACATAGTCCTGGCATCAGTAAAATGTCTACTGCTTAAGGCACTGATGATGGGAAGGAAAAATTAAGACATAACATGGGTTGCTCCTATTTAATCAGACTTTGCATCTATTACGAGTATGTGCTTGCTATTCCAACGCTTGAAACTCCACAAACAACATTCACAAACCAATGTCTATATAACTTCAGTCATTACTGAACCAGGAATCAGTGGCTCCCCTGCTTCGACCTTAGAGCAAGTATTGCATTACTTTGGAGTGGAATTGATTTTTTAATCTGCCCAAAGAAAACAAACCACAAATGACTTCAGCAGTATGGCTCTAAGACCCTGTATTTGGTTACAATATAAGCAAGTGAAGTTAAATAACAGCATACAAGTGCCATATACTGTCATCTTAAAAGGAGCAGTTTTACAGTATAAAAATTAGTTTAGAACATACTAAAGCCAGTTTTTGTACAAACATCTTTACAAAACTGAATTACACAAAGGAAAAAAAAATCAAGAACATTTTAAATATGATTCACTTTTTACAAGTTGTATGCATAAAATTACTTGATGATATAAATTAGGAATACTAAAAATTTTTTAAAGCTGGCATCCATATACTACTGAAATGCACACATCAGAAGTACTGAAGTGTTAGTTCTGCAAAAATCCTTAAAAGTCACATTTATACTTGCCAAACAGATACACAGTGACTTAGGTTTCTAAAGGAGCCACAGTGACCTCCCGTGGCCACCTATGAAATCCCTGTCCTTAACCTTTTTTTCAATTTTGAAGACGACATTCCTCACAAATGCTGATAAACTTAAAAGGTACAACAGTGGTTCACGCTTGGCCCATTCATCCCAGGAATCCACAGTATTTCTATGTGAAATGACTAAAAACAAACAGAGCCTTCACACAATCTAGTTCCTGGGCACAGAAAGTCATGTCTCCTCTCTGATTTCTCAGGAACCTGTTCCAGAAGAGTTTAGGGAACTGTTTTCTGTAGGTCAATGAGAGATGACGTTCAATAGAGGTTCAACACACGTTCAGTACTAGGCTCTCAAATACATCACTCCTGCTTCATTCCTGAAATGTAAATTGATGGAGTCTGACTCAACGTCCAAACCAGAACACAAAGTTGTGCGAGACATTTTACATGTGTGTCAAGTCAATTGGTACATAAAGCCCAAAAACACTGTAGAAAGAAACCAAGTGTAATGAAGAACCCAAAAGTCAGTTAGGTGCCTTCTTCCACTGCTCTGAAGGAATGTAACAAGCAGGAACAAAACATTGTCTTCTATGTCATGAACACAAGAACAACGTGAGAACACCACAAAAATCACAGTAGTGACCGTCTCTCATCTGCAGTACGTTAATCAACACTTAAATTCTTCCACTACTTATAAATCCTCTCTGTTATACCCAACTTTCTTTCCATCAAGCGACTCTTCTGTGTTTGGTGCCAGCCACGTGAAATATACCTTCACTGGATCAATATTCCAATGCTTGTGAAATGATACTGGAATTTGGTGAGAAAGGTAGTCTTTTGGGTAGTCCATTGGCCGTGCCTAAGGTGGAAGAATAAACCAAAACTAGTAGTACTCAGTGACAAAGAATAATTTCAGAACAAGAAAGTATCATCATTCAACTTCCTCCCTATCATAACTAAGCAATGTGGCATTGGCAAAGTATGCAAGATGATAATAAAGGGTTTTTTTTATATTATTCTAGATTTAAATCTTAAACTCATGCTGAAATCATCATGCTATGAAACACACTGATACTAAGTATGCCCTGTTTCTCAGGATGAAACGGTCACCATCTGTGAAAGCAACTGTTAAACACTGTAGTTTGTATTGCATCTTTTTAATTTATCGCTTTGGTTCAATCGAGAAAAAATAAATTTAAGTAATATTCCCTCACTCTTCCTCTTACTAAGAGTTGCCAGCACTGTCTGTGTGATTATAGGTTCCCAATAAGGCCATTATAGGTTCCCAATAAGGCCATAAGCAACCAAAATATATGAAGTTTTATCACGGAGCAAGGTCACCAAATGCAGAAAATATTGTGGTGCCGGAAAACTGCACTGTTATTCTGTATCAGGTGATATCAGAAGAGACAGAATTGCAACACAGCCACATGATGCATCTGACTTCTTAATGCATCAAGCACATTTCATTTCCTCTGACAGTTACCACTATCTAAAAAAGCCCCACCTGTAGCGGTCCCCGGTAAAATAACTAGATTTTGCCATTGTAAACAGAGTTTTTGTGAAGAGAAATGCATGAAAGCATTCGTTTTTTTCTAGATGTAAAACACAAGAAGAAAATTGAGCGATCTGGATACTGAATCACTGATCTGATGCCTGAGCTGGGAACTGATTTAACGCTGCACACTTCACCGGTATTAATGAATTCTACACGCTGCACTCGTCATGCAGTTCCGCATACACTCCAATCGTAAAATTAGGCAACAGAATTTGACATCAAGAGATTTAAATATGTGTTGCTGTTGTTGGTTTTTTAATTTTGATATTTAAATGACAGAGTACGTACTTAAAAAAATTCCACTGGAGAAATCAAGAGGGAGCCTACCTCCCTCAAGACTTTAAAAAAAAAAACTAACGAACATCTATTTTTCAAAAAACTGAATAATTTAATTAGGATAGAAACAGTTTTTAGATATTTTGCTGTCTGAAAACCAATCAGCTTTTTACTGAGCTATACTCAGAATTTTGGTGTTCTGATAATTCTAAAAGCATGAGATCTGCTCTAATAACTACAGTTTTTATTATATTGCTCTCTAAGAATCATAACACTTTATAGGTGGTTGACCTTAAGATATAAATTCCCTTAATTTCTTCCTTCTTACATTTTGCAAAATCAATTATTGTAAACTTAGGTGGGTTTTTTTGTGCTAGGATTTGTTATTTGGTATTCCACAAAAGCCAGACGTGTTGCTTTTGCCCAGATTTTATATTTTAAGACCACAATCCTGGCTGCTACTCAGCATGGGGAGGTTCCTGTTCTCTTCAAGAGTCTCATCATGTCAGAAGCCTCTGGGGCAGGTTACAGAACACATATCTACTTAGGTTGTAGCAAAGAGGAAAAACCAGTAAGAATAAGCAAACGCTGTCACATCACAGGCACTCTAAGGATCAAGACATCTTTGCTTCTGTTTCTTAATATATACTCAGTACAATGTTGGATTCATGTACTTCAAGGAACATTGTATATCATAATACTTCCGTCAGGCCTTTAAAAAACAATTTTCTGGTTGAGAGAAAATCCAATTTTGGTTTTCTCATTTTTAAAATACTTGTTGCATAAAAGTGGAATCATAGAATAAGCACACTCAATTTTCATTCAGTAGTTTTTTCCCCCTCAGGGTTAATTTTTCTTCAAGGTATGTTAAATTGGAATTTGTTATAAGCAGCAGTAAAGACAAATTACAGTTCAAGAGTTATTTTCCGTGTGGAAAATCAAACTGCTAGGATTTCGCTTTCAAAGTGATTCAGTACCAAATGCACACCATTAAGGACTACAAGGAAGTACTCTGTTTTGTTGTATAAGGGCTGTTCCTACAAATCTATAAAATGAGTTCTGTTCTTTCCAACTTTCCTTTAATTAGATGTTGGGTCTTTTAAAACACCTGTGGAAGCACAAACTATTCAGTAACAGTTGACTTCATATGATGCGTTACTCGCTTTCTTTCATACTTATGCTGAAAGGAGTAAGCAATGATAAACAAAAGAGGAAAGTAAACAAATATGATTTTTTTTATATGGACAAGGAAATAAAATATTGAATAGTACATTCATGGGCTGCCCATTTCTCTAAATAGGAATCAAAAAGAAAATCCTATTATAGGAAAAAATGGATAATTTAAATAGCAAACTTCCCCCCATACTTCAGCTGCTTTGAATTACATGGCAATTTACTGATTTTCAAGTAGCTGATGATCTTATTCTCAGTTTATATTCAGATACACAGGTCTTCCACGTTTTTAAATGAGATTAACACCTGAAAAACATCAAATGCCACACTGATTTAAAGGCTGATTTTTATTTTTGTTTAAATGTAGTGTTTGGGAAAAATTGTAAGTGCTTCTTCTCTTTGATGCCATGGGAGGAAGGGAAAGTGTTTATTTGGTTTACGAGGCAGCAAATCTCTCTGGGACTCAACGCATTGTGTTTTCCACTGTGACAATGCAGTTAGATTGTTAAATATTCTGGAAGACAGAAACAAGATTCATATCTATCCCAACACACTTCTCCCAAACTGTAGAATATACTTATAAGGAAATTATGTTTTGTGACCCTGTTTTCCCTTGTGCTCGCACCGGGCAATTTATCATATATATACCATTTATACCGTTCTTCAGAATCTACCAGAAAAGCAATGGTTTTAGGAATTATTTTACATTTTATATCTTCACTAATGAGGTATTTCAGAACAGTAAACACTGAATCAATAGAAAAATGGGGTAAGCAGAGAAGCCAAATTTACTGAAAAATTTCACAGTCAGTGCTCCATTACCTGAAGAAAAAAGTATTGCGGTGTGGTGGTTTGGTTTTTTCCCTTTTCTTAGAGGATATATCACAAATACTGAAAGCATGTACCTCCTAATTCTTCTTTTCAAAGTTCCCACCTTTTATAAAATGTAGTCACAGGGTAACTGAAATGTCTTATAAACTACTAAAGCATTGTAGTAATCCATGTTATTTGCTTGATCAAACTGGTTCTGAAGAGAAATAAGGTATAGCAGCAGCATCGTGATAAGTTATTACACATTGACTGAGTTTGCAGTATTTGTGAATCCTGTTTTAAGTGTACACTTAACAGAATAAAATATATTATAAATACTAGTAAAAATAACTCTCTGACCTGATGGAAAAGCGGGCTATGTGTTATAGGGATTCCTAAGCCACTGAAACACATCCCAAGGACCATATCATCAGGCGCGTCCATGCTGTAACACCGGCATTTACTAGCGAGGAGTTTCTGAACAGCTATTCTGCTGAAAACCATCCTGAATAAGAAAATCAAATTAAACATATAAGACAATAACTACTAGAGAAGCCAAATGACTGTAATTAATAAATACTGGTAAATTATATAAAAACTGCAAGACAAAATGTAGCCCCCTTGTACAAATTCCCTGAAATTTCAAAACTTGAGAAGTCAGTACTGACAAGTAGTGTAAGAGGCATTTTCTGAAGGACAATTACTTTATATAATCAAAATTAATTACACCAATTATGTCAATGGTTTTTTTTATTCCACTAATTACTTAGCTAGCCACCATTTTTGCTGCAGCTAATTTGTCCTACATTTGCCCATGAGTTTAAAGGGTTATTTTCCTCTATCTTACTGCAATTTATTTCCCAGTTAGTTATCATGTAGCAATTAAATGAAAATAACTCTAAACCTGAACTGTCATTCCCTGAATCCTCTGTTATACAGAGTTCTCTCTGTAAGTGAAAAATGTTCCTTGAAGACACTGCAAGGCTCTTCTGTTCATCACAACTTCCTTGCTCATCTAAATACGAAGCACAGCCTGGAGCTGTTAGATCATTATCACTAAAATAAGCCTTCAATAGACCAGAAACATGATGATGTCTTTAATTCAACAGCTGAGGGAATATACTCTTGCCTTTTCTGAGGTTACATCACCCATCTGGTCTGATCAGAATACAGGGTCCCCTAGCTACTACAAGTTGTACTAAGAAGATTCACACTCCAAAATTGTTACATGGCTTCATGAGTTCATTCACTCTATGACAATCCTTTGCTTGACACTGCATGCTGAGGCAAAAAGACTGACCTGAGAATATTGTCAGAATAAAGTTGTAAAATCACTACCATTGAAACTTTAAATCTACATGCACCATAAAAAGAAAAAAAAATAAATAAAGCACAACAGGAATTTGTATCTCAGTACTCAGATCAAACAGAGAAGGAATAATAAGCTAGAGCCTTGGGGAAAAAAAAGGAAAAAAGAAAAGAAAAAAACAAGAAAGAAAAAACCAAACCAACCAACCAAAACCCCAAAAGACAAAAAAAAACAAAAGAAAGAGTTAAGACTTGTGACCAGCATGTGTTGCTACGCAGAAGGTGTGACGTGAATTGGTAGTTGATTATCTGGCATGTGTCCCTTTGGTCATATAGACTTCTTTGCTTACAACGAACCTTCTCAAAATCAGGGTATGGAGCAAAATGGACGGTCTGTGTCTCTATCTGCTCAAACCCAAGAATGAAAATAACCCCACTTCCACATCCAGTTGACAGAATAGAAACTAAGATATAAACACTAAAAAGATACAGAAGTATCAGACCGATGTAGATCTCAGTAGGAGTTTAAATAAATTACCCTCCTCCGCCAGTGATATAACTGTATCCTCCAGTTCCCAAGCCGTAACCGTAACGCTCTCCAAGAAATACTGGTTCATTTGGGTCGTAGCAACTGAGTAATTTTCGGAGTCTGAAAATACTATAATATGAAAATCCATTTAAAAAAACACGTAGACATTCATTTTAAAACAGAGATTGCTAGCCTAAGTGGCATTCTAGTAAATAGCACAAAAATAACAGGAGAAATTCAGACTTTGTACAAAAAACACAGCTACAAACTTTTAAACAGAAATTTATGATGTGTTATTTACTACGAGATATAATTACTGAATTTGTTGAAATGATAAATCAATTAGCTTAAAACATTTTTTCTGAAGAAGCAGGCAAAGTTTCTCAGCAAAACTGAGTCTCATCTCAGAGAAAAAACTAAATTATTTTTTCCAAACAATGGTAAGATCTTTGCAAATGATCTTTTCTCCCCAGGAAATGCAAACAAAAAAGTAGATTTCATTACACAAATATTGCTTTATCTACAGTTACAGCCTCTTCCAAATTATTCTGTCAGGTGAATTAATGTATTGTCTTGAACCACTTATGTTCATGACGACGTGATCTTGCTGGTTGATCCCTGTGTCTTATTTCCCTTACACCACAGTGTCAGTTTTCATGTGAATGGGATCTAATTTTCTAATGAAGGCAAGACCCTGGAGACAGTTCTGAGTGGCTCTGACAACTGACTCCAGCTTACAGAACCTTTCTTCTGGCACATTTATGTGAGGCATACATCTTAGAAAGTCTATTAGCATATGACTAAAGCCAATCAGCTCACAGAATCACAGAATGATATGGAGTTGGAAGGGACCTCTGGAGATCATCTAGTCCAAGCCCCCTGGCAGAGCAGGTTGCACAGGAACATGTCCAGGCAGGTTTTCAATGTCTCCAGAGACGGAGCCTCCACCACCTCCCTGGGCAGCCTGTTCCAGTGCTCTGCCACCCTCAAAGTAAAGAAGTTCCTCCTCATGTTTAGATGGAACTTTTATGTTCAATTTTGTGCCCGTTACCTCTTGTCCTGTCACTGTGCACTACTGATATACCTATAGCTCAGATATACCTGCAGTGAATAATCACAATGAGTAATCATACTCAGACTGTATGATTACATAGTAACACTAATATGCATAGTCTTTATCAAGTTACAAGATTACATTGTTTTTAATATCAGTCAAGGAATGCTGAAGGAAAGTGACCATTTTTTTCCTTAAAGGAACATAAAGCTACACAACTAATAAAACAGTTGTATCACTTAAATAGAGAAGAGGAGGTGAATATTGCTAAAAATCCTATCAATACAAACAGTGGTCACTCCTGAAGTACAGCAATATTTACCTTATCAGTGTGTCATCATCCACTACGACTAGCCAAGGAGTTCTGGGAGAGCTATGATTCAAAAACCTTTCCAAAATAGCAAAAGTTTTCCCACAGTGACCTACAAGAAGAGAAATAACAGAATATATACATTTAAATAAAGTGAGATTTTGTAATAAACAGTTACTCATAAATTAAATATTTTACTGCACTATACAAAACATTTTGGAAGTGACTGGCAACATATTTGAGATGCAAGTTTAAATCGCATCCTATAGAAAAAAACCTAAAAACCCTTTTCAGAAAAAACCCTAAAAACCTGTTTCAGAAAAAACCCTAAAATTAATAAACTCATGGAAGCTGCTGTATCCACAGCCTTTTTTCTATTTAAAGTAAAATACTCTAAAACCGCATTATTTGTCATTAACTATTTTCCAATCTTGACATTTAGGTTTTGTGCTTAAATCAAGACATACTAGGCACAAGATTTTAATATCTGAATGCCATAGGGCAGGGAGTTTATGCTCAGTAACCAGTTGGCACTGTCTGAGGTCTTTTGACATAAAGCTATGACTTCTTGAGTCAAGATCATCAATAACTCAAGAGTTATTACTCCTACTCAGAGTAATAAGACCAATTTTTGTCTCTTGGAATATATCAGTGTACTGTGTTTTCATACTCACAGTATTTAGTTTTCTACACAAAAGAACATTCTACCTACATAGGTGAACTGTACTCTCTATCCACTTCCTGTGTGGCAAAGCATTCTTTTAGCTTAGGCAGCACAAATGTGCTATAGAAATACTGACTTTCTAAATGATACATTATACGTGAAATATACAGATCATCCATAAAACTTATCATCTTTAGACGGTTATTTGTGCAAAACTGATGACAACAGTCAATAGCTCACCTCTGTCTGTATTAGGTATGCCTAAATCTATAGTAGGAATGGAGGTGTCTGCGTAATCGCTGTAGTATTCAATAAGGGCAGCTTCTCTTTCCCAAGTCTGCTTTACAACTGGTACTGCAAAAACAATCGTTGACATTAAAACATAAGTAACTTGTTTAAAATAGGTACCGGATGAAAACATTTATGCATCCTATTAACTGACATACTCCTTCACATGGTAACAAAAATGCTGTATCAAATCGTGGTTCTAAAAGTTCATTCTTTTTTCCTTCTTAAAATAGTTAGAGAGAAACAACTTTATGAAAACCAGTCAGGGCATTTTTATTTATATAGTAATAAATTTTCTTTTAAAATATGACTACAGTTTCATTCATATTACATTGAAAACTGTGATGTTCACATTTATGCTAACCAAAGTACGGAACACATTACTTTTACACTTGCTATGGTAGACTTTATAGCACACATCAGCATGAACGCTATCAGAGATCAATCATTCTTCCAGCATGGAAACTGTCACATTTTAAAAACAGCACATCCAACTGTACAGCATGTAAAATATTCTGAATTAGAAACAGACCAAATGCACCTTTTGAAATACACACATGTGTTATATATACATCATATCTGGCAGCAACATCATGTTAAAACTCAAAAACACCTGTCTCTGGAGACACACTCACAAAAGGACATTAATAAATATCATACAACCAATTTTGACCCCATGGAGACTCCTTTCAAAGACGGACTGCTTCATGCTTCTCTACAAGGGCAACCCTTTTCTTATTAGTTTGCCAGTTAAAATTGATCAAAGAAAATTCTAATAATGATGCTATAAATGTTTAAATTGTATCCAGAAGTGAATAAATTATGGATAACACAAAAAAAGCCAAACACCTATAGGGTGTTTGGAAGAGAATGATCACGTTAAAAGCATTGATTTTTTTTTTTTTTCCATTTTAGAAATTAAATGGTCAGGACAGATTAACAACTCCTCTGAGATATCGTGCATTCTGCTATCATTGTTTGTCTGCTTTATGTTCTTTGACACCATCCAGTAGGTCTCACTAGCAGTAACTACCTCTTTAAACGACGTATTAATGTAACTTCCCCTTGTTGCTGTGTAACTCTGACGCTTGTGAACAACTCATTTTAGCCCCTTGCTGGAATCATCCATCACCTAATCTGATGTTTGCTGCCTACCTACTTGCTCACTTCCCTCTAACCTGATCACACAGAGACTTGCAGGATTTATTATTCTTGACTGACCAACAGTCAGTTTGATAAGGCTAAAATGAACTGAAAGGTGACTGTTAGGATAGAGTAGTGGAAAGGCTTTAATATTTGGAAAAAATATAATTCCACTTCTGTAGCATTGGGCAATGGATGATACTGCTTTTAGACACATTTTAGATACTGCTCTTGAATTTTTGAATTAAAAAATCCAAAGGGAATCATATACAAAAGATATGTTTGTACATTATGACAATGGAGTTTTGAAATGCAAAGCTGGGAATTCCACAATACATTAACTCCTATGTTCAAAAAAGTTGCATTACATCATAAAACAACTGCAAAATCATGCATTGACAGAAAATGCCACGTACACTTCTTTTTTCCCCAAATAGAATAAAAAAACCCAGTAAACAGGAAATTATTTTCTTATTTTGTGGAAATGTCCTATTTAAGAAGTGTTTCTCAGAAGAAAAAAAAATAAGAAAGCTTTCAGAAAGGCCTCAATACAGAAATGTCACAGATATACAAAACGCTTCCAACATTCACCTGGCAGAAGAGACACACCTGTAAAGGCTGTTTCACCCTTCTCCAGCCAAGAACCTCAACCTCAGTAGGGTACTTTAACACACAGAACTATTTGCTATTACAGACTGAGACTCTCAGTTTCTTCAGTGGAGTCTCACTTTCTTGCATAAATGAAAAAAAGTTCACTGAAGCAGGGACCTGAGTCCCACCTCAGTTAAGTGGTCTAACAAGGGGGCTCCTGGCTAAAGCGTCCTTCGCTTTTCCTTGATTGTTTTGACAGAAGTGTCACCATCCAGACTAATACCTACGGTAAACTGAATCCCACAACACTTCCTAATTTCTAAAACTCATATGTTCCAAAGAAAGAACAAGTATTTGAAATTTCTGACTGTTGATGCAAATATTTATCAATATGGATTAATACTTGTGATCACATCGAAGTCTTAATACTGCACTACACAGATACTTAAAAGAAGTCAGCTCTGAGTTCTTAATTATATTTTATTTGTGCTACACCTAGAACCTTGATGCATCTTTGCAGTCCTCAAATTTTCTTATATAACCATACGTGGTATGTGTAAGAAGGAGAGTTGCATCTGAAGTAAATTTTGAAGTACAATTTAGCTGCTTTTGCACATTCAATTCCAATCCTTACTGTAGCACTACTGTAGTTTTTGGCATACAACAAAAAATGACTTACCAGGTAAAAGGAGCTCTCTGAAGCTGGTACCCATTAATCTTTCAAAATCTTGAGTAAGATTATCCTCTACTGCATAACACTGGAAGCTGTGAGGAAAGTTCAAGAATTTTCCTCAGTCTTCAACAAGTGTTTCTGGAAGGATGTTTACATTATGTTTTTGAAGCCTTATGTTCTTTTCTGACTTTCTAAGTTTTGGGGTTTTTTTTGTTTTAATTTTGATGTAAGAAAATAAACTTGGATCCAGAAAGGAGAACTCTTCAGTGAACTCCAATTACAGGACAGTCATTTTTTATTGTCAAAACCTACTTTAAAGGCAGCATAATTATTAGGTGATTAAAATACTAGAAATGTGCCTTCATTAAGTGCAGTAACACTAAGGAAAAAAAATCCATAAATGTTATTTTGAAGAAAAAACCCAGCAACTGGCAAATAGTCCAAATTTAGGAGTAATAGAACCTACAGCTTTGGATTCATTAGCAAAGGGGGACTTCATCAAGAAAAGAGCTTTCATCTTCATCCTGTCCTGTGACAACAGGTATGGCAAACCCCACCAAAATCTGGTACAACTACTAGCCATTACTTCATTTTCAATATTTATTTTTTTTTGCCAACAATAATCACTTTAAATTAAGCTTATGAACAAACTAAGCCTAATGGTGACAATATTGCATACCTGGAGTATTCAAGGGCACACAAAATTCAAGTAAATTTCTGGAAATAAATCGATTAATGAATTTCCTTACTAACAAAATGTCTAGAAGTGAACTAGAATGGACTGGTAGGTAGCATCAAGTAAGTAGAGTGTCTTCTGTTAGATCAGTGGATTGGGAATTTTTCCTTCCAAGTTTTATAGTCAATGGATCTTCCTCAACTTATCCGAGCCTTACTGTGTATTAGCTGAAGCTGAGCGTGTCTCTATTTTCTGTGCCTCTCGAGAAGGAAGTTAATACACACTGGATGTGTCTTGTTGGGCCGCGACAGGGTTATTTTGGTTGTTTTTAACATAGATACCATAGTCATATTTCATAGCGACTATGATTACTTGTGTAACACTACAATTTCAAGATGAAACGTGCTATGGTGTTGCACCACTTAGAAGACTCTTGGTGTGGCCCATGCCTTGGCCCATGGACTACAGATGCCCAGGTCTCCACAAGAGAAAAAATTTCCCATTCCAAGCATTATAGAACACCTATGTGCATCCAGTTGCATAGGGTTACAATAGATAGAACCAGTATCACAGATTAAGCTGCTCAATCTTTGACTGGAGGGGAGGACAAAAGTAAAGAGGAGGGTAGACAGCCTTCAGCTTGTTCAAATTTCTCAATCAGCCTCCATACCACTGCATAATTGGCACTGCTTGTACAAGGAATAAAACTGAACCAATTATCCATCGGAAACACACTGAAGGATATTAATAGCTGTTATATTAATTAATATTGCAACAACTCCAATTTGCAATAATATGAGCTAATTTTATGCATATTTTTAATTTAGGTATTCAACTTTAAGATTTTTGTCAATCAATCGCTAATGATGAAACATCAAATGACCACAACTTCTCGTCTTAAACATTTCGCAGCACTCCTGAAGAACTCTGAATAGCAAATCCTACCTAAAGAATAAGCTGTTTACAGTTTTGAAGCTTTCATGTTTCCCAGTGGATTTTGCATTTAGTCCCAAAGAGCTACAGAGACAGCGTATATCAGCTTGTTTTATAAATATTAGTTTCATACAGTATATCGCATAGAACTACTCCCTTGACTAACCATCAACTTACTTCTGTCTCCATGAAATTTCTGACATGTTTTTACAGCAACAAAGACATCTTCCTTTTTCACTGGCTCTCCCTACATGAACAGAACAAAAAAGAATTTTGTAACTGCAGACTCTGCCTCTAACATTTTATAAGATATGTACATCTATGCATATAATAAAACAGAAAATACCTTTTCATTGTATAGCTTATGAAGTAGAATAGTGTACCAGTAATACAGTACAAAGTACATTTTTGTCTCTTGGAAAAAACTAGTGGTTTAAAATTCCTGAAATAATATTATTGAAATACTTCTTCCATTGATACAGTATTCTAACATGAACTAAAACACATATCATTAGGAAAAGAGAACAAGTAATAGGACTTGTTGAACTAAGAATGATAATCTGAAAAAGAATGTTATCTTAATTTCTTTGAAATTAGTTGATATGACAACATATTGAACTGTATCATACTTGGAAAAAGAGGCTTAAATTCGACACAGTAGAGATCTTCGAATTTTCTCAACTGTAATAAAATAATTTAACTTTTTAAATTTTATTTCCTTTTTGGCACCTAGATTTTTGCTTTTCTTGGAAGCATGGAACACTTTTTGGCCTCTATCAACAGCTAACCCATAATATCATAAATGGATTCTTCAAGAGGTGGAAGAGATGGGTTGTACTGTAATGCACCAAACATAAAATGTTACAGAATCACAGAATGGTAGGGGTTGGAAGGGACCTTCGAAGATCATCCAGTCCAATCCCCCTGCCAAAGCAAAACCAGGAATGCATCCAGGCAGGTTTTGAGTATCTCCAGAGAAGGAGACTCCACAACCTCTCTGGGCAGCCTGTTCCAGTGCTCTGGCACCCTCAAAGTAAAGACGTTGTTCCGCATCTTGAGATGGAATTTCCTGTGTCCCAGTTATATTTTATCTTTAGCCTCAACAAGTTTCAGATTCCCATCTGTGAAAAAAGATTATGTATACTTCAGTATCGCACAGAAATGTAAGGAGAAGTACTTTACAGATCAAATATTGTGGTAGAAAGACCTACTAAAAACGTATGCAGTATTTGTTTGCCACAAAATATCCAGTGCTATGGAAGGCTGAAAGCATATCCAAAAATAGATAAATGCGAGAACAAATTTTTTTCTTTTTTTTTAACTTGTTGAAAAATATTTTCTTAAGGTTCGAGATTTTTAAAGTCAAGTATTATGCATTTTAGTAAAAGTTTTACCAATACTAAGCAAATGGTAGTTAAAATATGGTACTTACACAAAGTGGCAGAAAATTACTGAATGTTGTTGCACAATGATCAACCGTATTCGAGTTCACATCATCTGTGCAGAACTCAGGCACTGGAGTAAGATGTGGTCCTTCTCCTTTCTGCCAAATATACAGGGCAATCTATCAAAACAGAAAACATTTATATCAGTAATGAAACTGTATAAAAATTCTCAGGACATACAAAGAAATCATTTTACAGGACAAACTTCACAGGAAAACTGAAAAATATGGGATGCTGTGCAAGATTTGTCCCTTAGAGCTTAACTAGCTGCATACCTTACTTCTTGCTTGCCTTTATAGAGCCAACATGATTTTTTGCTATGAAAGAAATTCTGTAGATAGACAGGTTTTAAAATTTGTTTCACAGAATCACAATTATTTTCATATATTTAAGCATATCAAAACAACTTTAACTTTTAAAAGAAGTGGCAGAGTGAATATTTACACCCTTTAAAGTAAACAAAAATCCTTATTGTGTTGCTCTTTTTAAATTATTTTGATAATTTGGAAATCATTCTCTGGTGACAATTTAAAATGCTCAAAATCAGTAATTAAACTCTAAGAAACTATAAATACAATGAAGGATAATGTAATAGATATGCTATCCTATAGTAGATTCTTGTCCTTTTTAAATGCAAAAACAAAACAAAAAAATAGCCAGCCAAAATTCAGAGAGAAAAGGAAGCAAACCAGTGATGTATGAAGAGAAGAAAACCACCCTTTTGTATTTACATTCAATTCCTAATAAAAATCATAATATTTCAATCTGTACTTCACGACACATCAAGAACACTTAGACCTGCCCAACATTTCTATTGCAATACTTGTTACTGCTTATAACTTTGCCAGACTAAGCATTCAGGCAGGAGAGTTCTACGCTGGGTGCTTACTTCAGACCATTAAAAAAAATAACTTAATTTCACATAATAATGTTCAGAAACTTGCAAGAAAAAAATAAAGTTCTCAAAAATCTAAAAGGCAGAAAATACCATCTCAGTAACTATGTGGATCCAGAGATTCCCAGCTGTGCTGCCATACGCTCCCGATTGTGAATGCTTGTGAGGATAGGCCAAAGATGCAAAAGTATCTTTGGATAAGAGCTGCTGGAGCACAACAGCTCTTGTTATGCTCAAAGATGGAGGAGATCTGGCTTCTAGGTCTGCTTCTGCCTAACTCAGTCAGAAGTTAAAGTTACAGCCTCTAGTTCCTGTTTCCCATGTTATTTACACATATTCCTGCTGAATGGAAAACAAACTAAGTGCTTCACTGGAATATGGGACCAGGCCCAGCAGATACCAAAGGCCATGAAGATGATTCTCCTTTTCACTGTTTTATGCCTATTTCGGAACTGTTAGCTTCAAGCAAATAATGTGATCATTAAGCTACTACTAAGAGGGCATAATACTACCTTCTCCCCAGTGCTAAGGAAGACCTCAGTGCAAACCAAGAGCATTAAGTATGGTCAGAACAGGCCCAAGTCATCAAACCAGTCACAGATTTCTATGTTATAGATAATTATTTTCCTGCCCATCTCATTTAGGTGTCAACATCCTCAGAAGATCCCATCTTACCTGCACACAGCCATTTTTGGAATTTAGAAGGAATAAAATAGAAGTGCCAGTTTGGTACAGGCCCTATTAGGACTGGGGGCAGGCTTGAGAATACAATCACATTTTTGAAACATAAGCTTCCAGATTTGAAATACTTTTGATAGGGTACAGTCACATACTAGAACACAATTAACTGATGATTTTCTAGCAAGTTGCTGATTATAATTGGGCTGTCATAGCTACACGTGTACTTTTAGACCACATCAACTGCAAAGTAAAAATATTTAGTTTGATTGCACTGGAAAGAGTTTAAATTAGTGTATTTTTCCTTGTAATTAAGCAGATGCAGACTGGGAGCTGTGAGTACAAACATGGTCCCTACTGCTGCTCAGCCAATAGTGACTTGCTAAACCCCTGTAACTCAGCTGCAGGTTCTTTCAATACAACGAGTTTTCTAGTTTGCAAGTTCTAATTTCTCTTAGCCTCACCATCTTTTGAAAAGACAGATGATGTTAGCACTACAGAGGAGTTCAACAAAATACTGAAGGGAAAGGCCACTCCAAAGGGAAGAAAATGCATAATCATGAGTGGCAGTTAAGATAAATATTGTTGATAGCACTTGGAGTAGAGAAATATGGAAACAGCACGTAACACATGCTCGTGGTAAGGAGCACCCAATAATCACACACACATCTCCAAGGTTATCTTCTTGCCTTGTCACCCACATTCATATTCTTGTGGCCACATTCGATGTCACCATATTCATACTCAAGTAGTTCTTGACCCTGCGTTGTAGCGCGAAGACTATGTAACAGCAAGGGATGGGATTTCTAATGAGCTTACAGTACATTTTAAGATTGTATTAGTTCAGAATTCAGCTATTTAGAGTTCATGTCTATCACATGAACCAATAAAGAAGAAATGCTCCTGCAGCACAAAGAATACTTAGCGATTGTAACTCAACATGAATTATTTATGAAAGTTCATAATATGCTAAGATTTCCCACTGAAAAATGAGATCTTCAACTGAAAGCCTTAGAATGGTGTGAAGCTGCCATACTTCAGATGGGAGGTTAGAGTTTTGGTTCTAAAACAATATGACAAACTGTTCCGAGAACAATGGAAATGGATTTACAATAAAAAGACAAAAGATATTCTTAGTCTTAGCCCTAGTTCAATACTAATGTTAGACACACAAAAAATTCATTATTCACTTCCACTTTTGAATATGCATCAGGCAATATGCTATATATTGTGCAGTTACAAAAAGTCTAAAAAACAATCTACAGATAAGCAGCAGCATGACAAAAACCCTTTACCATATTTGCAAGGCAGGCCTTCCAGATGGAAAGTAATATAAATATTATGGATATAAGTAATAGGGACTTGGAAATTAATAGGGTGAAAAAAACCTGAGGCAGAGCACAATAAAATACCAAGGACTAGAGGCACATGCTATTAGGACCCTATGAAACTAAAACATTTCTTAAAACATTTACCATCCTTCAAAAATTTAAACATTACATACAATCATTAAAGATCACAGATTATATCCTTTGATTTGTTGTCAATCTTGATTCACAGAATAACGACGTAGGGATAAAAATGATTTAAGGAGCAGAAGATGGTGATTTATAAAATAAATGAGGGGGAATGGAGCTGCCTCTAGGGAGACACAAGACTCTGCAGAAAGAATAACTGCCAGGGCTGAAGTAGGTTATCAATGGTAATAAATTTGAAATGAAACATATGCAAAGAACTGCTAACAGAATAAGAAGCGCATGGAAGTAATTTTGCCAGTCGAGTGATCAATTGTTTTCATTAAGCAATCTGTGGCACATAAAAGAAATGTCTGATAATGACTTTTTTTTTTTTAATGACATTATGTTTAAAGGCCTTGTCAGTACTGAGGTAGACTGGAATATTGGGAATATATGAATGACTTTGAGGTAACTTACAAAAAGATTAACAGTGTGAAGCCCAAAGTCTTGCATTTAGAAAAATTAACAAGAAGAAAGAAACAGCTTGTTGGCTTGTTTCATGCAGCAAAATGAAAGCTGAGAGGGGTCCAATTGCTTTTGAGAAATAGATCAGTCAAGGAGGGGAAACTATGCCAAAGAATAGTGTTGGCACAAAACCAAATTCATTTAAATATGCTACCAACTTATACTCTGTAAATATGCTGTAGATTTATGTTGGAAATAGGGAGGTTTATAACCATTATGGAACAAAGATCTGGAACAGCAGCAGCAGTTTTAAGAAAGGCGTGGGTTTTTTTTTCCTCCAGGCCAGAACCACAATTTATAGGAGTGGTTTTTAGGAGTTATAGGAGTGACTTTTAGGAGTTTTAAAAAAATTAAACCAAATTCAACATTACTCATAATTTCAGGCCAAAATCAGCAAGCTTATTCCAGATTCACCCTCCACTTCCACTCTGGTTCAGGAGTTCACTTTGGTGACAGTACAAAACCCTGGGTTGCACAAACAGTTTGAAGGCAGAAAAACTAAAAAAAAGCTTCAAAAAAAGTAGCACTGATATTTTTTCGGATCCCCCCACCTCTTTCTTCTCACGTTCCTTCTAGTCAACTCACTTATTCTCTGAAAGACCTAGTGGCTACATTTTAAAACCGTTGCAAACCAGTGACAAAAAATATTTTCTTGACTTCCGTGCCGCAAGTTGCAGAGTTGGTTGTTCATACAACCCTTAGGTTCCTCAGAATATTTAATTCAAACTCCCATCGTATTTAGCTCTTAGAGTCTGATTTAGAAAGTGAGGGAGGCCAGCTAGTATCTGAGACACTATTCATGTCAGCTTATGCTTCATGAATTGGAAGCATCTCTCCTTCTTTATAGAGCAAGCCTCAGAAGATCCCTTACTGTAGAAAACTACATATGTATTGCTATATGAATGCAATTTTATTAATAAATCCTTCTATGCCTGAAATACAGTTTTAAAATATTACAATACTAAAGGAATGGAAATAAATTAAACATGCAGTTGCAGTCAAATCTTTTAACAAGTTTTTCTTAGATGTTGCTATTTCCATTATCATTCATCACCCCTGACACATATAGATTTGATATCAATTTTTTTTCAACACATAACTGCTTACCTCATGCTTTAAATCTATTGTAAAGTCTGACTTGAGTGGTTCACTTTTCAATTTCTTTGCAAGCCTATATAATTAAAGATGAAGAAATTTAATCAGAAAGGAACTTATTTAAAAAAAAAAAAATCAATCACTTGTGTATGCAGCAAAGTGTGGCTGATATTATTGACCATCTTATAAGTGGGGGAAAAAAAATTAAAAAAAAAAAATCACACTTCTGTATTTACTGCCCCAAGAAGCAACTTGTATTTCTTTTTCATATCAATTGTTTTTTCAACTGAGCAAAGTGTGATGATGTTAATATTAGTTTTCAGCACACAAATTTTGATACATTCTTCCTGCCCAAGAAGAAAGTTCTCATCTGGAGTAGATGAAGAATCTGGCATAACATTTTTAACAGATTAAAAGCTGCAGTGTGTTTGAAGCTCAATATTGATCAGCATCTCAAATAATATTCTCCTTCTGTGTATTCCAAAGCACAGTATTTAGACACCTTCAATTTATGAAAACATCAATCCTTGCATCAGCAAGACGCATTCAATTTCTGAAATCTACGAACTTTTCAAATCTCATTTAAAAGCTAAGCACCTAATCTGAAATAAACATCTAGGTTGTCTCTATAGCATGAGAAACACTTCTAGAGGGTAATGCAGTCACTCTAAGATCTGGGAATAAAACTGCTGCCTGGGAGGGGAATACATTTTTAAAGTGAGATGGTATTCAACTAGTTGAACAACTAGTACTGGACAACTGTTAACTAGCTGACATGACATTAACTTTTAGACTGGCAGAGTAAAGCAAAATTAATCACATGCACAGCAACAATAAAGAAATCTATTTCTGTACCCTCTCCTAATAACGAATTCTTAAGTGTTTAATTATAATAATTATGCTTGCAATGTGTAGAATAAGGAAGAAATGGAATTTTATTGAAGGACTATTTTCTGGGTAAGTTTATAGTGGGAGCAGAAGCCTATGTAGACATGCCCAGAGCTAGCTGTACATCACTGTGCCCAGCTGAATGCCTTGCTGTGCACATTAGATTCTCAAACTAAAGCAGACTTTCACCTGTCAGGAGGGATGCAGATAATACAGGTGGCAGCAGAAAAATCTCAGTGAAGGTGCTGAAGCCAAATCCATGAGAGTCCAGACTGCACTGGTTGAGGACAACCCAAGCTGTCTGCATTAGCTAAGCTGCAATCAGCAGCTTCAATTCAAAGACAGCTAAAAATTAAAATACTTTGCGTATCTACATGATCTGTAATAAGACCTTCAACTGTACTGCAGGGAACACCTTCATCTATTATAGTAATCCATACGAAACCATAACTTACTAAGATAATATTGATTAGCATCTAGAAAAATTGCATAAATTAAACATTAATTACTATCAATAAACAAGAAGTGATTAAAAATTCAATTCTTACTTGTTAACAAGTGGAATGCTAAGTGCCCAACCAGCAGCAAAATCTGGAAATTTAAAGACTGTAGGATTTTCAGCAAAGGCATAATGGTGAATTATTGTAGATTCTTCATCATGTAATGCTTTACCTAAAAACCACTCCTGTAAAGGAATATAGGAAACAATTTTGTTCATCTACAGCATCCTTTTAGTGAAGATGTCGACTGCATTCATGCTGAATAAAGCAAACCTGAAAACAAAAACAAGGGAAGCGTATTGTTCACAATAATCCAGACAAAAATTGTACTTGGTAAGAAATGAAACTAAAGGCAGTTCTCCAAATTCAAATATACACTGTAATTTCAACTGCAGCATAGGCTCTGGATTCCACCTGCTCAATGAGCACCAAATCCCAGAATCATAGAAGGGCTGAGGTTGGAAGGGGCCTCTTGAGATCATCTAGTCCAATCCCCCTGCTCAAGGAGAGTCAGCTACAGCAGGATGCCCAGGACTCTGTCCAGTCACGTTTTGAATACACTCCACAACCTCTCTGGGAAACCTGATTCGGTGTTTGACCACGCAATCCAACTACTGACTAGACAAGACACTCAAAAAGCATTGGATTCAGGAATTTGATATATATCCATTTCGAATTTCCATCTGTCTAGACTCTTTTACACTAGGGAACTTAAAAAGAAAATACACTTTAAATACCTTGATCTTCAAAACAGTTAAATGAAGAAGGTCCCATTTGTAAAGTAAAAAATTAACTATTATTATTAGAGTTTTTAATAACTGTGTTCAAGAATTTACTACTGAGTCCGTTGCCTCTGAAAATAATTAACTGACCTAAATACTACTTGTTTAACATTACTGTCAGTGGTCTAATCTTTCTCTTTAGAATGGATATAAAACAAGTATACCCCCAAATTTTTGCAGAATAAGGACTCTGGTGAAGGGAAAAAAGAATATATGTGTGATATATATATTGAATTAAAAAAAACCCAAACATATATAAACTCCTTTTCAGGACTGTAAGCACAAACGATGAATCAGGATTCTGAATCATCTTAATGGTTATATAACTCTAAAGTGTGAAGTTCTCCGCATTTTGACTGTAACTCAGGCTTTTTTTTTTTCCTGACAATTTACAAGTTCATAATTAAAATAGATTCAAAGTTAGGGGAATTGTTTTTTCAAAAAAGATTCTCTTTCTCCATTCTCTCCGACATAGTTGCTTTTTCCCATCCTTTAAAGGGGCAACTATCAATAATAGTGAAAAATTCCTTTGAGGCATTAACACAGTTCACACACTTCACATGAGGTAAATAAATAATTTAAACAGAATTCCAGACAAAAGGGAAAATATTCAAGCAAAAGTTTTTTTAGAAACAGCTGGTCAAAAAACCTCAACCCCGTCTAATCCCAAGAGGATCTTGCTTCTCCGAAGCCATCTTTCTAACTCGAAGCAGATGCTGCTATACAGACTGAGCTAAATTTTATAGCTCCCCAGAGTCAATGAGGAGGCACGAGTGAGATTTGGCCAGAGTACAGCAGTCAGCAAACAGCAGCAGAGAGGTCTGCATGCACCTGGAGACACCTCCAGCTAGGAGACACCTCCAGCCAAAACCAACTGGCCGAGCCTGGCAGGAGTATGCAAGTGTGGCTGCCCCATAGGACATTCAGCCTGGCCACCTCCCGGCTTCCAGCCAGGGCTCAACCTGGCTGCTCAGAAGGCAATAAAAGGACAGGCCCTGGAGCTACCAGGGACGCTTGGCTTGCTGCACACACCGAGACAAAGCTCACAGGGAGCTGCCTGCTTCAAGAATCCCACCTCTGCAAGGATGGCCAGGATTCACACAAGCAACCATGAGCCAAAGATACAGGATGCCACCTCTGCCAGGAACCCTGATCGTCTGAGGGACCGATGCAAGTGTATCATATGATGGTGTGCACGTTCATGTATACGTGTGTGAGGCACTGAGCGAGTTTCTCATGAATTCTGCGAGTTTCTCATGAATTCTGCACATTTCTTCCCTCTACTTTCATCAGGTACTCTCAATAAAACCAAACTGAATATATCTTGTACTTGACTAGTGGCTTCTTCAGGTAACACAAATGCTGACAACTGGTTTGCTCCCATAACCCCCACGTGCTGAGGCTGAGAGGTGCCCAGGAATCTGTTGAGGAAACAGCCACAGTTAAACTGACACCATCCAATACACGGAGAAGGGGAGATTTTTTTTCCACCATTTTTTAACTACCTTGATAGAACTACCTGGCACCTACTTACTCAGTCTTTGATTTATACCTTCAACTACAACAGACCCTGTTTTCCCCTTCCTTTATTGGAAGGATTCAATAGTGCTCACTGGAAGGAATAAAAAAGCAAAAAAATATTGGGAGGTAAAAGAAAATGGGCAAACATACTAATTTTTATGCACAAAGATGATTGCCTTAAAAGAATAAAAATAATTCTTTAGAAGCATTGCTGCACAGCATTTTTTAACTCTGTTAGGCCCTCCAAGTCTACAAAATGTAACACAAGCACACTGTTCTGTTTCAGAAACAGTTAATACATAGTAATGTTTTAATATGACAGTACCATCTACAGACAATCTTTTTCTGGACCTCCACTTTATGCTACTGAGTGAAAAAAAAAAATCCTTACTTACCCTAATTTTGCATGCTAATTTTTAAACCAAAACAATCTATGGATTAAAAAAACCCAACAAACCAATCTTACTTTCCTTTCTCTATAAAACATGGAAAATTAAACCCATACATATACCCTCCTCAGGCTGTCACATAATATTATTTCTGGCAATATTAATCCACAAATCACAGTGAAGGCATTCCAAGTTACAGCCAATATTCCCTAAGCTAATTTAGTCATAATACTGTTTATTTACTACACTGATCAATCTGTGCAGGCTGGCTTTACAAGATGTTGAATTAGTTATATGCAAAGGAACTTAAAAAGTAACTTAAAGAATTATGGTAATCAAATTCATATAGGCAAAAATGTGGATTAAAAAGAAGGAATGTGATTTATTGCATTATAGATAACTACCATTCACAGGATCCATTAATATATCATGCTTCAAAAATGGTAAAAATTACCTACCTTTAGTAAGAGCACTCCAAAGTACATAGAACACATTAATAGCTGAAGGAACGTGATGCAACAAAACTCAGTATCAGACCTTGGGGAGGGCAGAGGTGACTTCACCTAACTTGCTCATCAGCTTGGTTCTACCCACTTACGTATCCGCTCACTCACAAATACCAAGACAAACGCGCCAAATTCATCTGTGTCAAACTTGTGTCTGAGACGTGGGACAAGAGATTTCAGCTGTCACATCCTCACTGTGTTTTACTGCAGTACTTTATGAGTTCTTCTGATTCTTAAAGACAAACTATTCTTTATGCAGATCTTTGATACTTTTAGGTATCAACAGCTATGAAGTCATTGCTGCTCATCAGCTTGGTTTATTCATTCTGGGTATCTCTGGGGCTGTCACTCAGTATTACATTCATATCAGTCTCAATAATTCTGTTACTAATCTCTATACATCCAGATTGAAAAGCTGCAGATTCATCAACTATTCACGTGCCCCTTGTAGACCTTTTATTGTGATTAATGTATACCAGATTTTTATTATGCAGACTGCTGACATTTTAAAATTAATAATGAATGAGCTCATTCTGGTCTAACTCATCTTAAATTTTTGACTGATGGACTACTACTCTATATAAAGGAATCAATTATGGACTGTTAACTAAGACGACAATTACTATGTACAAAAGCAAAGCATACTATTTTCCTGTTAATGCAGGTTGGAACATAATTTCTTATTGTAATAGAATTTACTTGCAATGCCAAGGAGAGATTAAAACTGGCATAAGGGCAGCATCTAGAAAAAACTGTTTCTGCTTCTATTCTGAGAACATCAATTAGGACTGTTTCTGAAACAGAAACAAATGGATTTTCCAAAGGTCTGAATGTATTCAGTCAGGCATTTTGAAGACAGAGTGTTTAAAAATGTAAGATTTCTGAATTATTATTATTACTAACATGGTAGGAAAGAACTATGAGAAAATAGGACAAGGCCATGTGTCTGCAAAAGAAGTAAATATGCTAAAGCGAGACCTGGAGCAGAGTTCAATACTCAGTCAAGGTAACAATAAAGAGGTAAAACATATTTCGCACGGGAGATTTTTGGCTTCTTTTATTCCAAGCGAAGGATGGACATCAAGCTGAATTTTTTTCTGAATGTTCAGAATTCTAAACGTTAACAGCTTTCATGTCAGCTGCACAGCCAAATTTACTTTGTTCCTCGGTGACTGCATTTTTCTTTTGTTCTGCAAGTCTTTTGGTGGTGTTTCTTTTCCAGCAGGTAAAGAAAACTGTCTTATTACCAAGGCAGTTCAGAAACAGAATGCAAATAAAACACCCTACTATATTAGATCAGAGGCAGTTAGTCAAATTAAAATCAGTCATTCTGTCTGGTGATAATCAGAACTGATGACAGACAGGAAAACGGGGGAGAGGGGACCACACAGCAGACTATATCCATCTTTTTACTGATGCTACATCATTTTCAGGCTATCCACAGAAGGTATCTTTTCTCTGCTGAATTTCAACAGCCAGAGAAGCATTCATACACTGCTTCATGTTAAATAACTTGCTCGGTCTCAGCCACAGCAACAGAAATATATCCCCTATTTTAAGCTTATAACTCCAAATGATCTTCCCCAATGTTTGGAGCCCTAAGCCCTCCAGGTAGTGTTATAAAATTAAATTCTGGACCACAGAAACTGTTCCACAACTAGAAATCCTAAAAATCCATATTAATACTTTTTTACTTAAAATGATTCCACATGCTTCATCTGAAAACCTATTCAAGCACATTCAAAAGAAAGTTAAATTAATAATTAATAATCTAAATTTTTACTTCACCTTAGACCCGTCAAATCTTCCAAGTGTTTCTAGCAGCTTTACAAGGTGTACTCCTGTATCTTCTTCACAGAAGAAAATCCATGAGGAGTTCCTACCATAGGTAACAGAAAAGCTAACAAAAGAAATTAACATTTTACTAATAAACTGGCTTATGAACAGAAGGATAGATTCAACCCACACTCCCCAAATATAAGTACTTTGCAATCAATTACTCATTTACACAGAAATAGAAACTTTTTCTACCAACTTAGAATTACATATCAAAGGACTACAGTGAACAGATAAAGATATTGCCTCTGCTGCTATCTATTTATATAGCACCCGTTATTCCAGAAAGAAGGGAAGTGAACAAAGATACGTAAAGAATGTGCTCTCAGAAAATGCACAAGGTACTACAGATATAACCACCTATGAATTTAGAAGTTTATAGATAGCAGAATTACCTTCCCCTCTGTACCTTAACTTTCTTCCAAGGAGCCCCACTGTTGGGCATCTAACACCCTTCCAACAATCACGAAAGGGCCTAATGATAGGTTTTCTCACGGCCGTTTTGACCCTGATCATAATCATCATTTGCAGCTTAAAACCTCTATTAGCTTCCTCAGTACAGTGAAACTACACAGAATGAAGGGACTCCCCTGCCTTCCTCAAAATGAACACGAATCTCTACTTCCCCCAGCTTAATTCCTCCACTATTTAACAAAACAGCCTTATTAATTCATGACAACCTAATGGAAAAAAGCCAGTCTTTACTTGTCCAGCTTCCTTTGCATAGCTTTTACATTGATTTAATTGAAGAAATCATCTGAGGAGATGGATGAGAAAATTAGTACCTATAAACATCATAGATTTCTTCCTCTACAGCGTTGATAAAATTAGCAATGAAAATTAAGTGCAGCAATATAAGTGAGCAAAAATAAGTGAAAAAGGGTGACGTGATCATTTATGTTTTAGGGAACAGTATTTACCTAAAAAAACAACCAAAAAACAGAGAAGAAAACCCAACCAAAACCCCAAACCCACTACCTGAGAAATACTTATGCTAGAACATGTGATACCTGCGTCTGCAGGTCTGTAGGTTACATGTTAGAAGCACCAGATGGTTGCCAGGTGCTAAAGTAGTTCAGTCTTTCTAAATCTGGGACAAACTATCTTCCTATAGAACTACCTTTCCTCTGTGTCTTGCAATGGCATTTGATTATTCACTGCTTTCTGCTTAGGATATTTAATGTGCTGAACTGTAATACCCAAAAAACTCATAATTCACTCATCCTTTTAGTTCATAAAAGCGTATACATGTTGCCTACACAACACTGAAATCTGGCAACTCTTTGCCATTCAGGCTGTACCTGTAAACCCTGTCACCAAGACACAAATAATTCAGAAGAGGAACCACAAGGTCATTGAAACAGGAGATAAGAAGAAAAAACAAAGATGACTGATAATTGGAACATCATCTCCCACTTTTTCAATTTACTGCTTTTGCTTCTTTTCACAGTTTACATATATCTCAAAGATAGCTACTTACACAAGCACTCTTTTCATGTTCCTACACACACAGAAAGCAAAGGAAAGCAGAAGAGAGGAAACCATTCTGTCCGGTAACCAGTCTGATGCAAAAATGCCAAACCGAAAAAACAACCTTTTGAGTAACTCTAATAAATTATGTTAACTAAATTAAACCTCGAGAGGCTGCAGAACCTCTGGAACCAGTTTCAAATGCAAGTTTTAGGCAAAGGATAGCCTTCAGTACTGTGGAGCTTTAGGACCTTTTGAAACAGGAATCATTGCTTCCTAACAGTTTGCAACACACTACTGGGTAAATCCTGCATGTCTTCCTTGGAGGCAGGATAGGCCCAGAAGAATAAGCTAAGAAGAAAAGACATTTGAGACTACCTGTTGTCTGACCATATTAAGATGAAACCTGGCCATACAAGCTTCTAAAAAGATGTCAAAAAACTTATTTTTTCACTGCAGAGGTGTACCACCCCTTAGGAACACTATGAGAAATGAAAGATAGAAACTCCCAAAAGGTATTATTATGTATTTTAAAAAAAGGTTTATCCACTTCATTCAGCCAAGTAATCCGAATGGTCAAAAGTTCTGCAATATCTCACACTGTAGACTGTGAGAAGTGGGGACCAAATAGGAAAAAACACATTTTAAAATGGTATTTCTTTTGACTAGCTTACTTCCTTAACAATTTTAAAACCCACAACGATTTGAAGAAGGTAGTTGCTCAGTTACATTATATTATTATTGTTCTTTTATGGCTTTCTCTGATTTAATGAAATTTAACATAAATTGCTTTGGAAAATGAAAAAAGAAGAGTAAGAAAGTTAAAAGATAAGGTTGCAAATCTCATTCAAAAATTTTTGCTTCTGAAAAAAAAGAGGTCTGAGTAATTAATATTTATATGCTTCTTAAAATAACTGGTATTCATTACACTTACTCTCTCATTAATGGTAATATTGTCCATGCACCTTCATGCCCATCCATCTGATGAATAAGCAGAACTGTAGGCAATTCCTTTAAGAAAAAGAAAAATACTTCCATTAAACTTGAATTTTATGCACTTTTTTCCCCTAAATGCCTATTAATCTTAAAAAAAATAAAATATTAGTCTGGAACAGCTACTTAGCTCTTGTTTTTTACTGGCAAGTAGCCCTGCAGAATAGATGACTTAGAATGGTACAAAACAAGGTGACCTGCAATTTAGGAAAAGTGCTTCTTTCAAATCATAATTTCTTAATTCTGTATTAGATGTAAAGCTCATATACTTCAAGTGAAATGCTTTGTATAGGCCCCACGTAATCAATTAAGCAACATATCACACTCATTTCTTTACCATATCATAAAATCCCATACTGTAAAGACAGTCTTATACGTAGAGTATTATACAAAGGCTTCCATTGACAACCATGGTACACAGCACTTATATGAAAGTTGTAACACTCTTTTAGTTCAGCTTTGACCTCTCACATTAACATAATAAAACCCTATGGGTTTATGCAAAAATCAAAATGAGGAATTAGCATTTTTTCTTACTGAAAAATCAAAATAAGTTTCCTACAAAGGAAAATCTTTCTATAAATTTCTGCTCTTTTATTACTTGAAATCTCTTTGGTGTGGCAGATCACAGAATCATAGAATCATCTGGGCCGGAAGAGACCTTCAAAGGTCAAAGCAGTCAGCGGGGACACCCCCAAATGATGCAGACGTTCAGCAGACAAGCAATCATTCTGGGGAAGTTCCCAAGAAAACACCCTTTAAACATGGCACTCTGATAAGCCAAACTGCATAGCATATTCACCAGTTCATAGATGTAAAAAGTGGGAGATAGAGATATATATATTATGGGAGATATATATATATCTCCCATAATATACAGAATCATAGAATTGTCTGGGTTGGAAAGGACCTTTAAGATCATCTAGTCCAACCATCAACCTAACTCTGATAAAAAACCATCACTAAACCATGTCTCTAAGCGCCATGTCAACCTGTCTTTTAAATACCTCCAGGGATGGTGCCTCAACCACTTCCCTGGGCAGCCCATTCCAATGCTCAGTAACCCTTCTCAGCCTGTCTTTGTAGGAGAGCTGCTCCAGCCCTCTGATCATCTTCGTGGCACATGTCCATGTACTGTGTGTATGCACGCACATGTGCCTACTGGGAACACGTGTTCAGCCCCACTACTGGCAGGACCTGGGGACAAGGAGCTGCAGCAGATTTGGCAGCTCCTAAGACAAACCATCTTGGATTCTCAAGGGCCTAATTCCTTTCCACTTACACCACGCATATGCCAAACATTTTTGTTCGATGAACGCGTCTCGTGAATATAAGCTAATTCCATTAACATAAAATTTACATTTAAACACAGAAATAATTTATTCTCTAAGAAAAGCTGTAAGATAAAGTTCACGCTGCTTGCTGGCTCTGTCAAGTTTACTTTAAATCCTTTTTAAAGGCAATTAAGCACAGAACCTAGAAATACATAACACCTCCAAAGTTCATACTCTAAAGAAAACATTTCTACCACTCTGAAGAACAACTGTGTCTCTTGGGAGTGCATTAACCCTATCAAAACATAACAATCTGCTGGTTTTCAAAATACTTATGCTGTTGTGAATGACACAAATTGGAAAGAAACAATGCCAAAACTCTGATTTGGAAATTCACTTGCATCCAAAACATCAGTGGTTCTGATTTATGGTTCTAGTTCAAGCCAATCTATCAAATATATTTGAGTTTATTGCAAAACCAAAGAAGTCTAGAGGTTTTAAGTGGAAGTGGCAAATCTTAGTAACAGTATGATCAACATCTGGCATTTCACTAACGTGTAACCGCTTCATAGTAAAACCATAAAAATATGTTTGCTTCTGGGATTGCAGATAGGAAGATGAAAGGGAAAAGCTCTGGCTTTACAAGACCATTTGTTTTTACAAGCATACCAACCCTGCAGTTATGCTAGTATTTGTACGTGGCCATGTATTTCACGTACAATAGGAGCCAGACAGAGAAAAAAGTAGTTAATAATAATATATTCAGTGTCTGTATTGCAGAAAGGCTGAAATTGTATTAATTTCAGATACAAACAACATTTTCCCATGCAAAAGGTATGAAGTAAATGACACCTAAGTAGCTGTACCATATACTCAGGTATCTCCTCTTTAACAAAAAAAAACCAAACCTAAGTCTTTTCCTTTGTGCAGATCAAAGAAGTGATGACAAAGAAAAAGCACTCTTTTTTGAGCTAATCTCATACTTTCGCAAGGTATCTTTTCTTTTAGACATCCTCATAAGCCTGCTCTCTTTCTCTACCCAACTTCCTCTAAAACATGAAAATACGTATCTTTCATATACCTCTCCTTCCACTCATCTCTAACAATGCATCAATTCTGATTTAATGAAGGAGATGCTTAAAAAACACTGTGCAGGTAAAATGGCCTCTTCCAAAAATACAGGAGGATGTCTGTTGCTTTTCCTTTCTCATTTTAGGTGTTTTCACTCTGAACGTAATGGAACTGGTCTGACCTATTCATTTTATTTATTCTACTTTCAGTACAAAGGAAAAAAGGCAAAAAGTACCTGATGTCAGCTTTGGGGGGCGAAAGGGCATGTGCAGGCTTGCTCATCAAGGGATGGCTAAATAGTCAAGACAGTGGTAAGTACCTTACACTCTGTATCTCATAAAACTCTCCTACAAATGCATCCATACCCTGTACTGTATTCCCTGGTTATTTTACCTTGAAACTATTGTTTCAAGGTTACAGAGCCCATATGCTTTCACACATAGTAACACTTTATATATTGCACAAGTCAAATTTAATCTAAATAAAATAATTTAATCACTTCTGAAGACCAAAAAAACTTCCCTCCCCACTGTCACAATTGAGCTGACTTTGAACGGGCAAAACTAAAAAAACAGAATCACTTGTGGTCTGACATATAAGACATTTTTATCCCAAATAGCACCTACTATACCAGCACAGAGAGCAGTATTACCAGTAATACCTGTGGCAGTAACCTGCCACAGATTACAATTGCAAGCTCTTCACAAACAGAAAACCTAAGTGTGAATAAAGTGGTTAGATCCACATCTTCAAACCAATTCGAAAGGCATTGACACGGCCTCATACATACCTTTAAAGCAGTTAGTATTATTTATGCAAGTTGAAGTACAAAGATGCTAGCACACACTCATTTTTACAGCAAATCATCAACAGAGCCAAAATCAAACTCTGGTTCTTTAATCTAAACATTAAAGGTCCTCTTTCACTAACACCTGAAAAACCTTGGGGGAATAGCATATCCAATGAGGAAAAAGATCACCCAGAATAAAAGAATTCTTAAGAAATAATGAAGAGAATTGCTAACCTGAAACAAGTATCTGAAATCTTTCTGTACTACATGCAATTTAGTATTAATCTACCAAAATCTGTATGAGAAATGCACAATTTATAGAGAACAGAACAGTGCAGTGAAAAAACAAAGAAAAGGGCTAAGACTTCATAGACTGCAAGGGCAAAATGGAGCTCTGTAAGCACCCAGAACGGCAGAGATCATCCCCAGCTAAAATGGGATTTCCACAGCCACAGCAAGGTCACAGTCTCCAAGACCCCGAGCAGACCTGTGCTTGCTATGCTTTCCTGCAGAACAGAGTCCACTGAATTTCATGTAATCATAACTAAACCTTGCCCTAAGTGTATGGTTTACTGGCAACTTGATTTTTAGAACATAATTCAACCTGGATGTTGCTCACCAATATTCATTATATGCCCTATGTGACACAATATTTTAAGTACTAGATATAAACAGATACAGAACTGCAGTGAAATGCAAAACATGACAGTAATATGTTTATTGTGGTGTTACCGAATCACCTGATCAGACCTGTTAGCAAACTTATAACACATTATAGAAAAATACAATAGTGTATATGAATCTGCTCTTATTGAGTCCACTGTAATGGCTGTAGGTGTCCACTGTAATCTGCAGGTGTCTTGCATACATCTCTGTGCTTTGTTAAGTTTAATAAATTGCCTCATGAAACTCAGAATTGAGGGACAAGAAGGGGGATCCTAAACACTGTTGCTGAATTGCACAGTTCCAGAATTAGAAATGCTTTCCTAGTTTTTGCTCTACAAGCACTTAACAACATTTTCCCATCTCTCTTATCTTCTTTTCAGAAATTAACCCTAAAATCACATTCAGGGCTGGTCTACCTACCCTCTTCGGGAGGTTAAATAAGCCAAGCTCTTTCCATCATCCATTATAGAATCACAGAATGGTTTGGGCTGGAAGGGACTTTTAACCCCCCTGCCACGGGCAGGGACATGTTCAACTAGATCGGGTTCCTCAGAGCCCTGTCCAACCTGTCCTTGAACGTTTCCAGGGATGGGGCACCTACTACCTCTCTGGGCAACCTGTTCCAGTGTCTCACCACCCTCATTGTAAAAAAATGTCTTCCATGTACTTAGTCTGAATCTATCCTCTTTGAGTTAAAAACCATCACCCCTTGTCCCGTCACAACAGACCCTACTAAGAAGTCTGTCCCCATCTTTCTCCTTTAAGTATTAAGCCCCCTTTAAGTATTGAAAGGCCACAATAAGGTTTGTTTTTTTTTAAAGCATGTTGCTAACAAAGCATAATATCCAATAAATAGGCATTTTGTCTTTTGCTCCTGAGGAAACCTAAAGTAATAAAGTATAATTTACTATTTTTCTGATAGAGAAAATCTCTACTTCTGTCTACCCTCAGATGCCTGGTTATCATTTTAAAGAAAAACTGAGTTTTCATAATATATTATGTGCAGTTTCTAAGGGTTCAGTGAAAGGCCATAGCAGTAGCCTGCTTTAATAAATCAAGATGCAGTGCGTAAGTCTGTCGTCAAAGGATCTTACCATTAAAGAAAAGATGGAAGCACTTACCCAATCATACGGAAGTAATGACTGCAACTTAAGAAAGTGATTTGAAGTGTTCCTGACTATAACTTCAGATAAGAAGGGGAAAAAAAAGGAGAGTTTTAATGAAGAGGAAGTAATTTTATTCCTTTTTCCTACTGTAAGTTACATTGAAATCCTCAGAACACAACTTAGCTGCCAGAAAATATACCTGAATGCATAACCAAAGCACTGACTCCCGAGTGCTTCCACGCTAGATCCAGCAACTCACTGCCTGGGAAAACAGCCACAGCAAGTTTTTGTAACTGAAGAGACTTTTTAGGCAGTTAGCTAGAATATTAATCTGTATGCAATTTCCTTTCATTATCAAAAAGAAAGCTTTCTACTAAAATATATTTCTGTCTCAAAAACTTGCAATTATTGATGTAACTTTTTGATGTGGGAAAGGTGCTGGTAGCCACGGATATTGTTATTTTACTGGGTTGTTATTCAACAACAATCAGAGTAAATTGCATATTGCAACATTGCCAATTGCTAGCATGCTGCCCAGAGCTCCCACCATTAGAAAAATCAGTCAGAGGTCCAGTAAGGATTTTGTGATCCAGGAATAATTCACTTGTGGTCAGTAGTAATCAGTGTTAATTCGCTTTACATCATGTTGAAGTGACACCACAAGATTTTCCTCCACTGCTAGTACAAACAATTGTCCTGTAGCAAACTGAAAAACAGTCATAGAAAGAATTTGTAAGCGTGCCCATATTTTCCACTATCAGGAGCAGAAAATGTGTTGACATCAATACAACTGCCTTCAATCTTGTAGATGATAACCTGAATAGATCTTAATTCAGATGACCAGGATGTAAGAAGACTCAAGAAACTGCCAAATTTAAAAAAAAATAAATAAATAAATTCAAATTGTCTATCAACAAATGAATTATGCCTCCCCACTTAGTCAAAAAACATAAAATACTTCTAATTTCATCTATTTTAATCTAGACTGGGATACACGTCTCAGAGATCAAAATGAAGCCTGGAGTCTTCGATCAGCACTTGCTGATAGAGTTGTCAAGTCCTGACTTCTCAAACTGAGCAACATAAAACCCTAATTTCATTCCTGCAATTACTGAGATGTGAACAACATTCAGAGGCATTGATCCACTTCAAAATTATTAACATAAATCTCAATACCTAGCGGAAAAAAAAGACACGCTTACTAAATAAAGTTTAAACCTTCTTGCAAGATTGAGACCTAGACCAAAAGCAGCTCCTATAGCTTCCTAACACTGCCTCATATATTCAAAGTTAGTCCATTTTTGAGCATTTTTCCCCACTCACTGCACTGTCTTGCATCACAGAGTGCACAAATTGTATTTCTTTGGGATGAAACTAAACTAGAAGATGTGCTGCAACTGCTAGTAGACCCCAGAGAATCAAATCAGAACTAGTCCAAAGTAAAAGCCTTTGAAATGTCATGTAACACCAGAACCAGCTCCTCAGAAACTGCATTTCTCTACGTTTGCTCCTGTTGCACCAAACTACTTGCTCATGTAGAGATAGTCCAAATATTAGTCCAGCTGTGCAAGTGAATATGGCACACCTGCCATACTTTCAGTTAACTGGGATTTAATAAAATAGTAATAAAATAATTACATGGATTTTAACTCAGCCTAATGTTTAGTTTTAGAGGCTGTCTGAATTCTGAAAACTGAGACAAGTATTTGAACTTGGTAATTAAAAACTTTACCTTCGGAGGAAGAAATTTAATCAATATAAGAGTTCTCACCAATTTATTTTGCATTTTCTTTTTCCTCCCTTGGAATCCCCTGTTTTCCCCCCAGATACGCCCTGTCTTTCCTGTTTTGTCTTTTTGAGAGGTAATGATCATCAGCATCCCAAAGTAAGTCTTATTTTGTAACATGACAACAAAAAAAAAAGTGGAAAAATCTGGAAAAGATTTGAGCATTTATTATAAAAAAAAAGTGTTTATTATAAAAAATGAGACAGTAGCCTAAAATGACAATAAGAAATTGCACTAAAGTGCCATTTATTTCCTTATCACTTGCGTGGATAAAAACTAGTCAGGAATACTGTCTCCACAGCCCACAGTTTGCAAGAATTCTAAATAAAAGCAATAATACAGAAAACAGACATGATATACCAGTACACACCTATTATTCATGAAAGTAAGTATTAATGGTGAGCCATAATAATTATGTCGCCAACTGATCTGAATAAGACGCTTTATTTAGAATAGCTGTTTAAGACAGATTTTGCTTTTAAGTAGAAACTCACTTTACATATTATCAGCCACAATACTAAAATCCATTCTCCATCCGAAGTAGTATATAAAACCACTTCAAACAATGGAACTAAGGTATTTTTGTGATTCTATTGGTTCTTTTATTATTAGCAAGTTGTCCCTTCAGAACCTACAGAGTCTCTTCTAGCATTTGATGGTTTGCAAATTCCATGTGTCGTACACATAAATGGATGACAATTTACTTCTGTCTCCTGCTTTTCTCTCCCTTTAGTCCATGGAAACAATACAAGCTCAGCAACCTTCAACTTCTTATCGCAGTATCTACTAAAATTCTCAGTCTCACAGAAAGTTTTAAGTATTTCTGTTTCTTAGTAGATTTTTAAATTCACAGACAGATAAGGCTGGAGCATCTTTCACTAACAGCAAGTTTGAGGCAGTCGTCTGCCTACAGGAAAGGTGGAGAGGGACTCTATCAGAGAGTGTAGCAATAGGACGAGGGGTAATGGTTTTAAACTGAAAGAGGGGAGATTTAGATTAGATATTAGGAAGAAATTCTTTACTGGGAGGGTGGTGAGGCACTGAAACAGGTTGCCCAGAGAAACTGTGAATGCCCCATCCCTGGAGGTGTTCAAAGCCAGGCTGGATGGGGCCTTGAGCAACCTACTCTAGTGGGAGGTGTCCCTGCCCATGGAAGTAGGGATAGAAATCAATGATCTTTAAGGTCTCTTTGAATGCTAACCATTCTATGATCCTATCTCTCTACCTAACTTAATGTGATAAGTGAGGCAGCAGGTCCCTTCCCCCCAGTAGTCTCTTACCAAGTAAACCTAAAATCCTTTCTTCCTGAACAGGAGAACAGGAAAAGGCGTCCCACAAGGCAAGAAATTTGGTAAATGTATTTCAAATACTAGTATAGATGCTCAGAAGAACTTACAAGAAGCAAAATTTAGCAAGTACTGATTTTAAGGGTTAATTTTCATTTAGTAATTCTAGTCTCGTGTATACTTGACAGCAGTGAATATGGCACACTATTCAAAGATGACTGAGCAATTTCAATATAGCTGACAGCAGTCACAGTGGAAGAGGAAACTTTAGATCAATCTCTTATTCATTCTTTACTAATAAAGAAGTACCTTAGTGAAATGGTTTCATTCAAATCCTATGATGTATGCAGAGACTGCTGCAGAAAAGGCTGAGAAGCACCTTTGCCTAAAGCACTTGAAATTTGCCAATTTCACATATATATATTTTGTCCCGATATAAGAAGTCATCTCTGCAATGTGACAGGGCCAATTCTGAAGTGCACAAAAGCCAATGCGGTTATCAGATATCTGACTGGGAAAAGCAGCTATAGATGGTGTATGATGTGTAAGGCAAGGCTGAGAGGAGCCTGTTTGTCACTGCTAAAACTGTTAAAAGATCTCATTAGTGCAGTATTATCCAACTTCTACAAATTATTTCAAATCTACTGAATATCTATTATGGGAAGATGATCCTATTCAGCTTCTGGCATTACACTGTAGGCAAGTTTTACAGTTTTAACCACAAAATAGTTAATAGGCTAGACATGGATTTTGCTGATAATAAAGCCTAGTAATTGTCCAAAGGATTCTGATATTTTTGCAGAATGAGAAGCAAGGGCATATCGGGAAGTCAGAGATCAAACAATTCAAACAAAAAGCCATGAGAACAGCTAGAGGAAAGCTGAGATGAAAGAGAATTCAGTCAAATTTATGAAGTCATCCAAGATGACCTTGAAAAGAAAAGATTCAAGACAACTCTGAAACACATTTTCCAAATTAAATAGTACTTTTGTACATTTTTACTGAAACACTTTCAAAAGGTTTGATTTTCAGAACTTGGAGGCAGCTCACCCTTCAACAGATCAGAGTTTAGGAGCATTTCAGAAGATGAGCACACAAATATTGAGGCTCCAAGATGAGCACTTGCATTTTAAAATGCAAATCCTGACAGAAATTAAGCATTATGAAGACAAACTATCTACTCAATAGGAAAGAAAATTACTAAGAACATGCTGATATCAGACAATGTACGTAAGTAGAACAAATAATACACTGGAAGCCAAATGCACATGTTAATATAGACAAGGAAGGGGAAATATGAATTTTATACACTGAACACTTAAATGCACACACTTATTAGAGACAAGTTTTTTATACTGCGAGTTCTACCCACACAACAGAAGTGAAATTTTATGGACAGATTTGTAAGACGTATAAATATGAAAGTTTTAGTTGATGTTACAAATAGAAATCAGGCAAAACAGAAGGCAAAGGGGGAGAGAAAAAAGGTTGGATAAAAATGAAGGTCCAACTAAATTGTATACAGGAACCTGAAAATGAGGGCAAGTCCAAAATACTAAATTAATCCACTAATTTATTTTCTGTCTTTTAAACAAAAAAAAAAAAATCAAATTATGCAAGGTGCAAGTATGCAAGTTTAGGAGAAAAATCAACTAGTATGGCAATATTTAGGTGTTTATTCCCTAAATGGAAAATATTGACTAAAGGGGAATGGGGGAGACAAAAAGGACAAAAAAGTTTTGTTTCCAGAATTTTCTATTCATAAACCAGAGACGATCCAGGGCTTTTAGTAATTACTGATACTACCATCTGACTCAAGCAATATAGACAGAAGAAAGCATCACAAGAGCAACATATATTGGGTGATGATACTCAGAACTTCTGGACAAGGATCTGTGTGGTTTCAGGAGGCCATTGACAAGGGCTAGAACTTCTTCCCTTCTCTCTTTCGCCGCAGCACCATGTTCCCTAATGAATTTTTTGAGTTCATAAGGGACCCCTTGCACAGACTTCACCTCTTTGAGAAAGTAAGAGTGCCAGATGCTCCAGGTACTCCATCAGTGTCTTTGCCCTCACCACAGAGAAGTGCAGGACTTGTCATCTCAGCAAGATACCGTCACACAGTTCTACTGCCACTTATGTGCCAGATTCATCATTTTGCTGTGGAAAGAGAGTCCTGCTGATCAGTAAAAGACCAGCAAGACCTGGGCCAAGAAGAGTGACACACAAGATTAATATCACAGATGGTATGACAGTATCTTCCCCAACAGCACTGGTACAGACTGACACCTGATCTTCGCTCTACGAAGAGGGAAAATGATGGAAAGCTAATGGAGAAGGTATGTCGAAGAGCCTTGATTTTCATAAATGCAGTCAACAAAACCTCAAAATCTGTCCGCAGCCCAGCAGGATAAACTCTTACATGCTAAGGAATAAGTATTTTAAGAACTAAGGTGACAAACACATTGCATGAGACTGCAGGATTTATTCGACATGAATAAAATATATCTGTTCTAATTAAAAAAAAATAGGACAATCTTGATATTATGGAAAACCTAGCCATAAGACAAACTGTTGTAGACATGGAGATGGAGGGGCAGGACAGAATGTAACCCAACACTTCAATTAAATAAAATCAGTTAAACCTTGTTAAACCTGCAAGATCCGAAAATGAATCACCTGATCAGTCTCAGCTGGAAGTAGCTTCGATGGCACAAGAAGCCATTATAGGAGGGAGAGGAGGAAATGGTTTTCAGACTAGAATCTACAATTTGAGCAAGAAATTTAGAAGCTGAAGCAACAGATATATCATGGATTGCCTTCATTTATGGTGTTAATTTTGAAGGGGCTCCAGCAAATTAAGTCTAAATATACAGATCTAAATATACAGAGTTTAAACAACTCTGTTACAGTGAATAAGAAATCCTTCCACTAGATTTTATAACCATAGCATTATTACCAGGCATGTGAGCTTTACAGTAAGGGTAAAATGCCAAACATTTCAGACTTACTCCAAGAGTCAGAACCACAGGGAAATTTTAGCTATAGAGTGGGTTGTAGATCTGGAAGAGGAATGAATGCCTGTTCATTTGTGGAATATATCTAACAAGGAATAAAATTGGGCAACTACTACTATAGACCAAGAAAAATCAAGAAAGATTTTCAGAATGTTTCCATCATAGCCTGATAGCATTTCAAGGCCTCTTTAAGGTGAGATATACATGTCAGAATTCATCGTGGAAATAGTATCAAACAATAACAGAGGAATATTTAAGAAGGCTTTTGGACAACAGAACTTAAGCTGGCTTCACCCCAGCATCTGAAATCAGATGTGGAAGTAGAGATAGGAAGAACTTCAGAAAACATTAATTCACCCAGAAAGGGAAAGCATGTCCCACTGGAAATGAAGCAAAAAAACCAAACAGTCTACAAATTCCCTGAAAGTAGTCTCTCGCAGATGGCTAAAACGTGAGCAGGAAGAATTTGGAGACAGATCATTTCAGACAGGAATATGGTGATGGCTTACAATTCAAGAAAACTAATTACAATTTTTTCCCCTCTTCAACACTTTAACAAAGCAATCTTCCATATTATTGAAATAGTGTAATGTTGGCACCAGTACAGCCTAGGCAGTTAAAAATAACAGATTTTTAAAGCACATATGCCATACTCAGCAATTGGCACTTGGCAGCAGATAACTGTGGCCATGACTCTAATGACATAATAAAGCTGAGACAGGCACCAAGAGTCTTTTCAACCTGACAGATGCAGCAGTGAGGATACTGAGTTACACTCGATGTGTGCTGGAAGCAGAAAAACAGAACCTTCTGTAAGCATGATCCTGTAACATAACAAAGAGACTGAACTTCTGAGGCACAGGCCAGCTGGGTTTCTGATCATTTTTGTTCCTGCTGCGCTTCAGGAAACAGCATTTTGCAAAATTGTTTTAAATAAAGAAGAATACAACTACAGGATGCTCCTAACATCTGTCCCCCATTTTCACGTTAGCCAAACTGGAAATTGAGACACTGGCAAAGAAACAGAATTAAGAAAATTTAATGAGGATGTTAACTGAAGCAAGTATTTACTCAAGCAAAGCAGTATGGAAGTTTTATATGTACAGTTATATATTTTTGACTGTACTTGTTTCTTTTAAACTGATGTTAATAATCACTACAGTAACAGTCCTCAAACACACCAACAAGCAATATTCTCCTTTATATGTAGGGATAGTTTAAATCTGTGAAACAATTTCTATAAGATGGTTCAAAATATAGGATTTTGTGCAAAACAAAGTAAACCTAGGACTAATACTGCAAATTATAGTTACAACACCTCTATAGGACAGAGGTCACACTTCACATCATCTATTATTCATATGGAAGTATGTGATACTAATTTTCATTTTCCAATACTCCATCACAGCAGTCTTAAAATCTTATTCTTCACCAAAAGGGTTGTAAAGCATTGGAACAGGCTGCTGAGGGAAGTGGTTGAGTCGCCATCCCTGGACATATTTAAAAGATGTGTAGAAGTGCTTAGTGACATGGCTTAATGGTGGATTTGGCACTGTTAGGTTTATGGTTGGACTTGGTGATCTTAAGGGTCTTCTCCAACCTACATGATTCTATGATTGGTTTGTGGTACTTTTTTTTTTTTAAACTCCTTAATGAATACTACAAATTTGCTATATTTCTTCTAGTTGATATGCATAGGATACCATTCAATCTCTAGGCTTTTCAGGATAAATTTTTTGAATGCAATGAATTGACTGAGGGTGTTCAATGTAAGAACCACAAGGAGGAGGGTGGGAGAAAAAAAAAAGAGAAAAAAAAAAAGGCATTTACTGTACTGGACCAGTTTTCATGAAGAAATACATGAACTTTTATCTTCAAAGACAATGTCACGATTCCAGGCAATTAAATAGTATTAACGTCATCTAAAACAGTATTTCAGGCAAAATCTATCATTTCTCAAAAACCGTATTTTACCTGGTTTCTAGTCTTAAATTTAACAACCAAAACAGTAATTCTGGTTTTCAATTTTTTAAGAAGCTAGAAAGGCAATGGTCCCAAATATTACTATTTACACTCTGACAGCCTCCTTATCCTTATCTGGTGTTTCTTAGGAAGGCCTAGTTTACAGAGCCTCTTAAATGCAGAAACCTCAGACAGTTAAGGAAATTGGTGAAAATCTTAAGGAATTTTTTCATTACTACGTTCTAGCCATTGTTTAATATACGTAAGTGTTTTAGTTAATATTGAATAAATCGCTATTAAATATGTTTTTAAGCATGAATTCAATAATGACATCTACTGGTGACCCGAATTACAGATTAGTTTCACGTGAAAACACTTTTTACGTAAACAGTGAAAGAAAATAAATGGTCAGATTATTTGTAAAGTTTAATGTACAGTAAATATGAATGTGAGTGACTTAATCCATTTTAAAGCAACGCAGACATTCTGGTTTCATTAAATAACACAAATCTAGCAGCTGGCTTCCACTAAACATCATCTGTTTAATGAAAAATGTGAACTTCAGATGTTGATGTGCAGAACTTAAGAGATCTTCCGTCTCTTCTCCATAATTAGCACTATTGTGTCATGCCTCGCAGTGGCCTACAGTGGAATTGCAAGTTGACAAAAACCAGACATGTCAAGTACATGCTGAGTATGCTCATTTTTTTCGTGTACACTGGTGGCCTTCCCTTTTTCTCAGATTTCAGGTATGAGATTTTTGGTGTGACACATTTCCATCACTGCTTCTCTAATATGCCATCAATGCTGCTTAACAGTTACCTCTTGATATTGGAAAAGCATCACCATTTCAGCATTCCCATGAAAGAATCTCCTTAATAGGACAATGAAGTTTTTTTAAAAGCCAGTTCACCTTGCTCAAGGCAGAAGTACTCACAGGTACAACTCTATGATTACAAAAAAGATTTTCTCTCTCTACCATAAAACATGCCTATATTCCTGTCTCACTGAAACTATTTATACTTCCAGTTATTGATCTTTTCATCATTTATATTCTGCAACACCAATTACAGAACTCAACTAAAATCCTTGTTTTTAACAACTGAAGCCATAATCCTCTCTACACACATTGTATCTGAACACTTGTCACAGTCCCAAAGAAGACTCTGAAAGAGCAGAACTATGTAGAACAAAGGCTGTTCACATGACTGATTTCATTAAGGGATTAAAAACTGCATTTAGAATGGATTTAATTACAATAGGTTTGTTAAGCTTGGATAAATGAAGCCTAAAACATCCAGGAAACTGATTTAGGCACTCCAAGGCCAAGATCTATAATTTAAATCAGACTTTTTTCCCTTGTAACAAAGAACCTGGAATTGAAAAATAGGTCAAATAACCTCATGTCAAGGTATTTCATATCAGAGGATGCACTCCTCTACTTAGTTCTTATTTTTATTAAAGAGAAAGAAAATAAAGCATTGTTCGTGTCCACTTAACTTTCAGCGTAAGCCTCTTAAAAAGCTCTTCTCTCTAGACTAAAGCTTTACACGTAAAATTTCATATTAGAGTGTTAAGTCACAATCAGACTTGTAGAACGTGCAGCTCCCAGGCCAGCAGGGCCCATCAGCAGGAGAGAGGCAGGGCGCCCAGTCTGCAGTGGGGCAGCAGAGGAACAAGGGGCAGTCAGGGAAGGTGGAATACCCTTCCAGGGCAGGGAGCGAATGCCCATGAGGGTAAGAGAGGTGTGGAGGACCATTGCTGCAGGAAGGCAGGGAATCCTGCGTCAGGATTTTAATGTCCACATACATTGCTGTTCTACTGACAAAATGCTACAGTTGTACAACGAAACTCTGACAGTATCTACATCACAGCATCTTCATTAGCTCTAATAATATACTCACCTAAAAATCATTGTTTAAATGATTATGTTTTTCACTCCTTAAAGAAAGCATCCGACTTTTTCTTAAAGGTACGCTTTCTTGTTATTACTTTTACATCAAACGCCATCCAAACAAAACCAATTATACGAAAAGGTAGACAGTTCAAATTAAAATTATTTGGTGATGCATCAAGGCATACAGTCAGTAAACACCCACTGAAATATTCTCTGGTAAGCACACAGAAGGAAATTAATAAAAAGAATACTAAAATAGATCAAAAAAGGCACAACAGAAAACTGTATTTTTAGTAAATGCAGTACAAACATACATAACAAGGTGCAATCTATATTATCTAAACATACCTTTCCAAGATCTGCAGCCTGTTTTAAAATATCTCTTTTTAGATCTTCTGCTCTCTTGGAATGAAAAGAATTACTTTGACTCTGGATGACAAATACAATTTCTTTTAATTCTGTGAACCAGAAAATAAGAAGATTTAAAGACAAAATAAGTTATTTTTAGTTTTGCTCCGAAGCTAGTGAGAACCCAGGTGTAGGGGGAACCTATTATATAGCAAGCTATTTCTTGAGTTACACAAACATTTAATAAAATAAAAGAGGCATTATTTAACAGACAAAAAAAATTCAAACCAGTCCTTTTAAGGATTAACACATATAAAAAGTATGACATGACTAGGAGATCTGCAGCAACCAAGAAGCTTATGCCCCCAGTTAACAGTAACCACATTTATAAAGTTCTTTTTCTCCAATACACCAGCACTCCTTATTTACCAGAGTTAAAAGGTGTTAGTCACAAATCAGCACCTCCTCTCACTGGGCAATGGATGAACATGAAATGGAAAAGATGCTTCCTCAATAAAGAGTTTAAAACCTTACCCAGAAACAAACATCAGATAAAGAGAGAGATGTGAGAATAATGAGGTACTACTTTCGTCTGATAGGACAGCACTAACACCTCAAACGTGTGCTCAGTGTTTAAAGGTACCACATTTAAGACCTTTCAATAGGAGAGGAGAGTGAGAAATTAAAAAAGAAGCAGCTTTGTGAACATTTATGGACAGAAATAAGTGATGAAGGCTGATACTATGGAGAAGCTGAAGATAGCCGAATTTTCTTGATGACGGTAAATAGAATAATCTCTCAGCACTTGGAAAGCTAAGAAAAACTAGCAGATTTGATCCCATTAGAACGCAGCAGAGGATGAGAAGGTGAAACAAAGAGGAGAGGACAGATGCCCTTTCCAAAACTCTTTACAGGTTTGACCTACGCTGTACAATCCACCCAAAAGCATAACAGAGTAGCAACGTATAAAACGAGGAGACATTAAATTGCTATTTCTGTTTGGGTTGCCAGAAAAGGCTGAACTTTATAGATACTATGCAGAAAGCGTGTAGATGAGGAAATTTGGGGCCTAATAACTTAAGAGGTACAATTAAGTGACTGACTAATTACAGCCTTAGGAACAAAAACCAAAGTAATGATGTTCGGTGTTCAAGGAGATAAGGAGACGATTTGTGGGAAAGGTGGGCAGGGATTGAGAACGGCATTTAAATTCTGTCACTTGAAGTGACAGTCAGATCAGACATACGAGGTAACAGATTCTAGTTAATTCAAGGAAGTGACAGTACAGAAAAGGCTGCTGTTTACAGATGACATCACTCCAAGATAGCACCAAAAGGAAAGAAATCTAAGATGACCTCCCACGGGATCTACACAGAACGTCAAAAAATGAGAAGGAACAAAGTGCACTCCCCAAAAAATTATATAGGTAACAAAAAAAGATGTAGAGTCAAATTTCAGAAAAGCAGAACTTCAAGACTGCCATCATTAGCAACACTGAAAGCTGACAGAGAAACTAAAGATATAAAACCTCTAGGAAAGCTTTCTAAGAAAAGAAACCAAAAGAAGCCACTGAAACCAAACCTTCAATGAGATAGAGATCTCCAGTTGAAGGCGGTTCAGGATGAACATTCAATAGAGAAAATCCAGAGAGTCACAGCTGACCGAAAGCTGCCAGATTTTGCTTCAAGAAACATCTGTGTGAAGACAAATATCCCAAGGACAGAGCACCTTACAGGAAGGATGCGGAGCTTCTGGTCAGGCAGGAGAGTATTTCAACACTTCTAATCTGCACTTTCATTTCAGTATAAATTCAAGTTTTACATAATCCAGTATTTATTTTTAAAAACGTATATTCTTGCATCGTAGATCAAGTCAACCTAAAAGATCCCAGTTGCACATCAAGATCTTGACCTCCAGGTTAAAAATGCTAACTTTACAGTTAAGAGTAGAACGAGTGAAGAACAGTGGAACAAAGATGGATAATAAATGTCCAGAGACGGAAAATAGGAGTTTCAAGGAAAAAGAGGAAAAACCAAGTACTTGAAGCAGGATCACAAGAAAAACAGTGGCAACAAACCAACATGAACCTCAAATATCTCTGCTAAGATTATGAAAAGATTATCATGTCCAAGACCTGCCCATCAATTACATTCCTTTGTTCCTCTGAACAGTTACTTGTTAATTTAGACCTATGATAGCTCAGAGCTGCAGTTAAATGTTTTTCTAACTGTTCCCCGGTACTCTTTTTCTCTCAATTTATTAGCTTATTTACCAAGACAAACTCTGAAAATGTCTAATTATGTGAGGTTTCTGGTGATAAAGTTGCAGAAATGGCATAAGCACTGACATAGGTATCAGTTCTGATTTCACATTTTTTCCCACGCAGCGTTCCCTCATGCTCTGACCCACCCAACAAACGTCTTAAAAACACATGCATGATAAAAATATCTGATTAGCAGCTAATTGCTATCTAGCAAGAAATTTGCCAGATTTCCTGTGCAAAAATTAAAATTCATGCAATAATTAAAATTACACTTCAACAAGGCTAGTGAGAGTCAAAGGGCTAAATCTACATGCACAACACTGAAAATAACCCCAGAGATAAAAAGCAGAAACTATATTGCTTTATATAATTACTGATTTAGTATCAGTACATTTACAGATATGCAAACATCTGAATTACACTCAGTTTCATTTACGGTACATTTAACAACAGCTGTGATAACCCACAATAGAATACTTTCTAGAAGTAATCTAATTACTACTTTGGTGTTACTGCTTTAATCCATTGGCAATAGTTTCCTCTGCTATAGACACTTTAAAATCGTTCATTAAAGGAAATATTCAGTGTATTAAAATGTTAACAGAAAATATGTATAATTTTAAACACCTAAATTGTTTCTCAAGTTTAGAAATAACCGACCAAGCAAGACAAAGAATGGAGTCTTTTGGAAGATTAATATCGAAAAGAGCTATTGATATACTTTATTTCCCTAGGACATTTCCATATCTGGAAAATAACTTCAACAATCTCAAATGCTCATTGATTGGAAAGATACTGCAAGTTCACAGAAAAAAAATAAACAAATTAGCAAACAGGAATGTTGAAACTTCCTGAGTCTTACCACTACCATGTCTCATTGCAAAACAGAACAGAGCCTTAACTAACTTCCAACAAGCCATTAACAGTAATGTGTGTTTTAGTAAGTATACAATGTCCCTATGCAAAATACACCTCCTTTGGAATTATCACTAAATCAGTTCAAAATATGGCAATGGGGAAATACTGCTATTTGGAACATTGCAGTATAATGACCAGGATGAATAAAGTACCTGCATAATTTCTTTTTTTTTTTTTTCTGCAGAGTTTATTCACCACAAAAGGCTGGTTTAGTCAAGTCAAAGCTACTGAAAAAATTAAAACAAACATTTCAGGAAAAACAAAACCCCACAGAAAAAGGAGGAAGAAAGCTCCTAGAAGAGCATAAGATGATGACGCTGCCAGCTAGCCTTCCTCTGCTAGCCAAAGGATAAAGCATTCACCCAGGAGGCAAATTCTCATCTGTAAGGGAATTTGGACCTGAATGTAGGTCTTTGCCGTTCCAAGTCAGTCTTTTAATTTCCAGGAGTATATTCTGAGGTGGCTCTCCCTCCTTCTCTACTATTACTCTAGCAACGGAGAAGAGTGAAAATGGCTCCGGAGCTTCCTAATTACCTAACAGATAAAAACTAAACTGGTGCTTGAACTGACAAACCAGGGACTCTACTGTGTAGGACACAAAACTCAGCTTCCAATTTGGGTTTAGAAAAATTAGGCCACTTGCATATTCTCTAGGCTTTCCCCTCCTTTTATGCCAACTCTAAAATCAATCTGAAACTCCAGATCAGGATCTTTTAGTTCTTTTATTTTGAGCAGATTATTGTAGCCTAGTATAAAGCTTCCACAGTTAAAAGCAGAGACCAGTCTTTTCTCACACTAAGAATAATAATTTCTAAATGTGTTTACATAAAGTTATTGGTATCTTTCAGAATTAAAGGGAGTGTATATATAGAGAGAGATGGAAAGACAGTTAGATCTAGAGACATGATCTGTGTGTGTACTTATTTATTTATCATATCTGCAATAAGTATTGTCATGACTGTTTTATCTGTTTATGGCCTGCCCTATAAGAACTGAAAGCCATCCTAATATCACTCTCTCTCAACACAGTTTGAATACTTCTGAAACTTTATTTTCTGAATTTTAGTAAACCATTTCCCTTAGCAACATCCAAAAAACCCCTTTAAATCAGTTCCAAATGCACCACATATCAGTACACTTGTTTACTTCTTGAAATTAGAAATAATAGTACCCAGTTGTTCCTCAAACTGTGCACTCTTTCGTAGTTTTGTAATCCATAAAGTATGTTGCTTACCCCTTCAGAACTCACGATGTGTCTTAACACTTACTTAACAACAAAAAAAAAGGTTCATCACCTACTCATTTGCTCTGATACTACAGAAAAAAAATTACTTAAACCTTTCATGTTGTTTTCCACCCAATCTTCCCTAACTCCTAGAAAGCCTGGACAAAATGCAGAACTAGGCCAGGCAGGATATTAAAAGGCTATAACTGCGAAAAATACTTTTGATCCTTTCAGAATATTGCAGGTATTTGCAGATCAGAGGAAGTATAACATCACCATATTTGCAAGAAATAAATCCAAGAAAAAAAAAAAAGCCTCAAGACTACTTCATTTTTCTCTCTTTTAACACACATGTTAATAAAAAAAAAAAAAAAAGAAAAAACCCTAATCAAATACAACCTCATTGCACAGCCAAAAGCTAGTCGATAATCATAGAATCATAGTCTTGAGGTGAGAGTAGTATCTCCAGAGAGAATGACTCAACCTACTTTGGATCTCAGTCACCCTCTGGAAGCGCCCCTCTCTTTCCACAGACTACTTAAGAAATCTAGAAAATTCACACTACCAAGCTTGATGCTTTCTTGAATTTCCAAACAAGACAAAATCAAAATTTTGTACACTAGCCTGAAATTGCCAGTGTCTCTCTTCAAGAAAATATTTGTTTTTTTCTATCCAAATATTCTAAAAGCATTGTTGGTTAGCAATACAGCCTACCATTTGAGGACAAACATAGCCATCAATAGAGTACTTCTACAACCACCTGCAGGGCAAGACTTTTTGCCATGACACAGCACTGATGAGTCAACATTGATAAGTCACATCAACTGATCTTTTGGCTGGACTATAACATATCCATGCATGAAACTCCTGGCACACCAGCCAGCCCAGAAGACTACATCACATTCTGGGCAGGTAAAGCAAACATGAGAACATCAAGTTCAGTCTCCTCGGTATTACACTTGTCTTCCCAGTGACTGGGATATCAAGAGGTTGATCCCTATCTTCAAAGGCTTGGCTAAGGACACTTAAAAAGATGTCTTAAAACTCTAAAAGGAAAACTACAGATGGTAACTTTCTTCCTTGGTACAAAGGTACAGCTTATTTATAAAGGAGAAAGAATTTCCTTGTGTAACAGTTTGAAAAAGAAGAATGAAAAAATCACAGAAAGTAAGAAGCATCGAGAACTTCATTCTCTTTTTCAAGTCCTTCCTTGATTTTACTCACAGAAATGGGTTAAAAGAGACTTTAAAAAATAAATATCTCAAGGAGAGCCAGAATCTCATTTAAAAAAAAGATAGAGAACACAAGAAATGACATATTACATCAGACCAATGGTCCATCCAGTCCAGAGTATTGTCTCAATCACTAGCAACAGGGAAATGCTATTTAGGGACACCATAAGACTTTAATTTTCTCTACTGCTCCTCACAGCTTCTAGCAGCATCCACAAGTACTGTATTAGGAAATGCCAGGAGATACATTGCTGAGTATTAACTTTACCATACATTTATGGACTTGTCTCCTCTTGCAACTGCTGGTATGTTCTGCTTCCACAACCTCCTGTGGCAGCAAGTTCCTATATTTTGCTATCTGCTGCATAAAATACTTCTGTTTGTCTGCTTTAAAGTGATCTCCTACTGAAACAAACAATAGATGACAGATGGTAGTGACATCACTAATGTACCACTGTAATGTTCCTAAATATGACTTTCCTAAGTAATGCGATTACATTAAAACTTATGAAAACAGAGCACTGTTGAAAGTCAAAAAAAACCCAAAAAACATTTTGTCAATGCCTCCCCAGGTGCTTTATGAAGTGAGACACAGCAGGTCTGCTGGGAGTGATAAAGGCAGAAACTAGCACCTGGATGTGTTATGAGATTGTACTGAAAAAGATGAAAGAACACAAAGAGAAAACAGACTTTGACACCAGACAAAGGTTGGTGAAGAGATAAACTGAGTAATAAAACTTCTATAGGCAAGTCCTGACCTTTCAATGGTAAAATTGGAGATAAATGAGACAAGGGACTTCATTATTTTCCACAAAAGTGGTTATCTGTGTTAGGGACAGAGCTTGCAACTAAGTCCAAAAAAAGCCAACAAACAGACAAACAAAAAGACATCCTCAGCTCTGTTCAGAGTTCTGTTAGCATCTCCCCTAAAAGCATGCTAAGTCTTCCTGATATTCAGTTTTGATGTCAGAATGAACTCACAACTACTCAGAAACTGCTGCAACAGAAACATGGCCAAGCTGGTTCTTTTTAGAACAAGCAGAGCCAAGTGCTCGTGGTTTAGAAGAGTGAGAAGTACCACAACAGCCCAAGTTGGTTTAAGAACTGAACGACTAGAGCACAGCAGAGGCAGCGCTAGGTCACAGTGCAGAGACTGCGGGTCCTTATCTAATGTCTGTAACTTCATTGCTGGCAGGACATCATTGCTGTTTTCAGAAAGGCAGAAGCATGCAGAATTTTTATTCTCATAATTTATCTCACACGTCCAGTAAAAACGTATTTTACCACTCTTCATGTTTGACGTATTTCTTGTTTCCAGATATTACAAAGTTATTACAAGTAATTTATAATAACCCTAGTTATTACACGAAAGCCTAGCAGAACGGTAAAATGCGGTTTTAAAAATGTCGAGTTTTTACAAGATTTGCTACTAAATATCGTGAAATTTGATTTTAAAATACTGTGTACTACAAAAAGTAATGCATCAGTTTCACAGTTCAAGTGCACATTTTCAGAAAATAATGACAAGAATTGCAAATACAAAGATCGAGAAGCTTCTGTTTGATGAGACTATATAAGCAAAGAAAAAACATACGAAGTATTTGGGAACCAGCAATTAACTAAGAATGCTGTTGAGCCTTTAAGCACTATTCACACAGTCGCTTTTCAAAGCATAACTGTATTTTATTTAAGCTAAAAGGGCAGCCACAAGTGAAAACAAATACAGACTATACAGTGCTTACCTCTGCTTGTTTTACTAGTTGTTCCCCTTTTTTCAGACTTCTAGAAGAAAGGAGAAAAAGCAAAATAAGGATACATGCAAAAACTCAAAATATTTCTATAGAGAAGCCCAGGGAGTCAAAACATTCATCAGACTGTAAATGCATACACAGAGGTTTTAAATTAAGAACTAATAAAAAAACTGACGTAAGAAGATTTTAATCTTTGACAACTGAAATAGATATTCTACATTTGTACACTATTACTTAGACAATGCAGTGAAAGAATAAAAAGAAAAAGGGAATGCTTTTCCATGACACTTTATAGCAGAGCTCTTTAAGTTAATGCTAACAATGTATTGTTGTTTGTTTGGTTTTTTTAAATATGCATCTCCTAAGCACAAAGTTTGGAATATGGAACTCTATAATAAACAGACACCTCCTTGGTGTGTAAAAAAAACCCAAAAAAACCAACACACTCTTACTTATTTGATCCACTAGCAAGCACCTATTGAAACACAATTCTTAAAGGAAGACTCAAAAGCAATTTATCTCAAGACAAGTAAATACGGAAAGGTTGTTATACATAATGTGATTTCACTGGGATTTACCCTGGTATCACATATTTGTGATGGAATTTTAACAGAGTGTTGAGGAACAGGCAACAGTGACATTACATTTGCATCCTTAACCAGGAAACCAAAACACACACAAAATATCTTAGGAGCACATTCAATTACTTCTAAATAACAGAGGCTGGGTGGAAAGGTGGTGTTTTAGAACTGCTGACTGGTAGAGAGACAGGACTTAGGAAATAGCTCTGCGCTTCCTACAAAAATTGTAGGAAGGAAAACAGAGTCTTCATTTATTGCATAATTTCTCCCTGGTAACAGCACTTCAGTGCTTTGGTTTCTCCAGACGTAAAATCAAGACCATCTTTACTAATTGCATAAGGATGTTGTAGGAGTTATCTTTGTTCAAGTGTTTTAAGACCTTCAGATAGAATTGCCATACAAGGCACTTCTCAGTAATAAACTCATATATAGTTTTCTCTATCCTTGTGACTTAATTCCTATTTATAAACACATTTCTCCTCCCCTCCTTTCTTTTAATATCATATCCATCTACTCTTTTTAGTGTTACTTGCATCAGATGATCTCTCCCTTTGTCCAGATCTGACTTCTATACTGAAATGCAAAAGCTCCGATTTCCTTGGTAGCCATCTCTAAAACCTTTTCAAGAATGACATGCCCATGCTTTTGACCCTTTTTTGCTTACTGGGTCTAAAGTTAAAAAAAAATAAAAATCTTATAAGACTAAGTTATTTTGATGACTATACACAGTACTGCCATCTTACAGTGTCATATACACCACATTCTAAGTTAACCTATATCATAAATGACACGGGAAGATTTATTTTCTATGCAAACAAAAATGTATGTGCTTTGTGGTATACAGTGTGACAAACAAGTTTATTCTACAATTACCTTTATTAAAAACACAAAACAAAATAATTGTTGTCTGTTACATTCCTGTATAAAAAAAAAAATATATATATATTTTGGGCTGAAGAATTCTAGGAGGTACCTCTGCCTTCACCTGAGGGAAGGTTTTGAAACTCTAAAATAGTTGGAAAGCCTCCATAAATTATATCCTATGTAGGAATGACAACATTAAACAGTGGGATTGAGACAGTAACGGAATTTGACAAACAGCGACTTAGAAGATTCGAAAAGAGAATGACATTACCTACTCTCCTAGAAACACTGCAGCAGGCCAGCAGTTTGCAACAGGGATCTTTTGCATTTATGAAAATTACTGTAGATATAGCAACCATCATCAAAACCAGAAATTATTTAGGTATGTGTATCTGACCATACTTTCATTGCATTTGATGTGAGATGACTAGATCTAAATGGCAGTTATTGATTCTAATTCTTGATCCATTCCAGTACTTTTGATTTTTCTCCCTTAGATTTCTTGTATAAATACACAAATACCTGTTACAAATATATATATCTATATATATATATAATTAATATAGAAGTCTGTTAAAAGACATAGATAACCTAAAACCCACTACACTGTTTTATGGTAGGGCTAGCTCTGACCATTAGTTCTTCTAATCTGTTAATTTGAAATTTCATATGCAAGCTTTACTTGAGCCGTGACTTGGGTAGCAATATGTAATAATGCTAATTTAAGCAGAAAGGCAGCCATATCCCTCTCATTGTATTATATATTTAACAAAACCAGAAAAAAGGAAAACCTGTCTCTGAACTAATAAAGGTTATATACTCAAAAAATATTTTCAACAGCAATAACACTACCAACTTGTAGAGGCTGTGCAAAACTGCCAATTATTTTTTTACTGTAAGTTGCCAGCATCAACTGATGCTGGAAAAAATAAAAGAAATTTTTTTCTAAATTATAATTTTGTTCTACAACAAAACCCCCAAAAAACTAATTCTCTTAATACAAATGTCAGTATAAGTCAGAAAATTCCAGCATAAGAAAGAAATCAAAAGTGCTAAGTGTAAGTTTATTCAAATAATTCTAAAAATTCATAGGATAAATTAAGATCCTGGTAATACTAGAACAGTATGCAACTTGTGTCCCATTAAAAGTCTTTTATTTGCCACACAGAACAGAAAGACATCATATAGCATTTAGTACCACTGAAGTCAATGATCAAAATAATCAATGTCACAGATGTTAGGCTTTCTGCTCAGGTTTCTTCTAGATGATTTTATAACGTCTGTAAAATGTTCCTGCTCTGGCAATTAAAATTTATTACCTGCAGCGCTGGTAGTTCAGTCTCATCTTCTGCACCTTCAGCATTTACACTTACAGCAAAAGCTGAAAGAAAAAGCAGGCTTTTTTCAGATTACATGAGCTCATGTCACACTTGACAAAGTTTTGCAGCAAAAGAAAAAAAATGATGTAGATTTTCACATTAAATGATACTATCTTAGTATAATCTTTATGAACATGAGAGAGTCCGTTCTTGCAGGATTTATACATTTGCTGCCTGACAATTCTATTCCTGTACATTGCTGAAAAGATCACTCTTTGATGTGAAGCCAATTCATCTTGGCTTCAAGGCAAATAAATCCCATTTAAAAGAAAAAAAAAAATCAAATCTGTTCAGTCCAGTAGTTCACTTGACAACAGCATTATGTGCTATCACACGGGAGCCCTGCATTCCACTCTATCTTCGGGTTAAAGTTTGGGTTACCAAAACTTCACTTGGAACCACTGAAACTGACAGCAGCTGATGAGAAATTCTATCAAACTTGAAGACGGCTGTCATGCACTTTGAATGCCATCTCTGAACAAGGGTCAAACTAGCAAATGTAAAAGAGACCTAAATAAACACTTACAAAAAGAACAGAGACGCCAAACAGCTAATTTGCACAGACCTAGCATTATCTTAAACTTTTTATACTGACACCACCTTATGCATACATTTTTGGTTTGTATGAGAAAAGTAGTCATAAAAAAAAATGGTTCTGGGGTGGCTGCTTGTTTGGGTTTTTTTTTGCTCGTTGATGCACTGGTCTAATCAATTTGTCTCGGTTTCCTGATTTGTAAAAGTAGTTCCATTTAACAGAAGAAAGCTTTGCTAAGATTCTTCCTAAGGAGTCTTTTTCTTAAAGGTACTAAAGAGATGCAAATGGAAGTAAATTGCTATAATTTGGAAGGAACTCAAAATACTATGGTCAAAACTACGGTTTTCTTACAAACTGGGGCAGAAAAAAAAAAAATTCTAGTGGAGTGCCTCACTACAAGTTTAAATTATGAATTGCTTGAAATTGATTTCAAAGTGAATTGCTAGCAACTGTCAATTCCCTTGACACGCTTGAAACCTGGAATGCAGGAAAGCAAGAAGATGAGACTGTCCAAAGCCTGTGCTGCTCCATCTCTGATTACCTACAGCCCTAAGATCTATCAACTGGAGAGCAAATCTTGTCAAGTGTCTAGGAGTTGAGTTTCACAATGACATTTCAGGTCCTGCCGAGGTTGAATCTCAAATCACACCACTAGATGCAGACATCCCAATATTATTCTAACACAGAGTCGTGTTGACCATAGCCACATTTCAATAAGGCATTTGGCCAGGAAGTAGAAAACAGAGTACAAGTAGGAGTGTTCCCCACAATGTTGTCCTCACATAAATGTTTTGTGTTTCTAGTTCAAAAGTGCACAGAGAATACATCCATCTACCTGTTACAACCCTTGCTGACAGCACATCCTGATCATTATCCTCCTCCTCTTCCAACATAACAGCACTTAGAACTCCAGATAAGGAATATCTTCCCCTACCCAAGCCAGACCTTATTAGGATCATGTCAAATAGAAGACGATCAAGAAGATCAAGACAAAACACCCTCATTCCAGGAAATGCATTAATTACATAGTATTAACCTGAAGAAGTACAACCTCTTAAATTCAGCTTATTTGCAAAACTGAATGCAAGCAGAATTTTCATGACTTTGTTTTTCATATGCAGCTGAAGAACAGCACACATGAGATTTGAAACAACTGTGATTGACAAGAGATGCTGCGTCTCTCACTATAACATTCAATAACCCATGCCACGCTGCTTCCAAGATTTATAAAATATTAATGCACATGATCCTTGAAATAATTTCATAGTATGTCTTTGAAAGCACAGATAAAGCTCTTTGGGTAATTATTTTAACAACCTACTTCATCTTTGCATGACAGAACCACAGAATTGTTGAGGTTGGAAAGGACCCCTCTAAAACATCTAGTTCAACCCTCCTCCAAAAGCAGGATGCTCAGGACCGTGTCTAGTCACATTTTGATTATCTTCTAGGACAGAGACTCCACAAACTCTCTAAGTAACCTCTTCTAGTGTTCAATCAGAACAGATTTTGAGTTCCTCACCCTCTTCTATATCCTCCTTTTAACTAGGTCCCTCCCCCAATTCAGAAGCAGGACCACATTTTCCCTTGTCTTCCTTTTGACGCTGATACACCTGTAGAAACCCTTCTTTTCTTGCCTCATAAGTTGAATCCCTCACCAGATTCAACTCCAGATGGACTCTGGCTTTCCTAACAGCATACCTGCACTCTCAGACAGTGTCTCCATATTACTCTTGGGGTCACCTGACCCTGTTTCCATGTCTTGTGTCCTTTATGTCTGAGTTTAGTCAGGAGCTCCTTGTTCATGCATGTGGGCCTCCTGCCACCTGTGCTTCCTTCCTGCATGTGGGGATGGACCATTCTTGAGGTTGTAGGAAGTAAACCTTGAAAATCAACCAGCTCTCCTGGACCACCTCCCATACCAACCTTTCTGTATTGTTGAGAGCAGTGGTAGACTAAATATGCCTGGCTAAAAACGAATTGTGTTGCAGCTGCCCTGACATACAGTGCAACTTTAACACCACACATGTCATTTATTAAACAAACATTTACATTACAATCAATGTTGAAGTCCCTCTATATAACATTATTCTTATTCCCAGCGATTTCAGACATACAGCCTCCCCTTCTTTTCCAACAAATAAATATATTTAAATGAGTCGATATCTTTTACATTAAATATTCCAGGAAGACTTTTTTCCAGCTAATACATTTTAATGATAGTACAAGAACTGTTCAGGTTATTTTTAAACTACTGAAAAACCATTCACTGAACAGACTAGCAGACCCCTGAAGACACCGCAAAAAAGCCTCAGGAGCCTTCACCCAACAGTAACCAAGCTTTTCACTCAAGCAGACTGTATGAATTTATTTTAGCAACAAACATGCCATGGCCCCTCTATGACCTTATTAGCAAATCTATTATGCACGCCTAATTTGATCCACTTGTGGGGTAAATTCAAGTCTTCCTAATATACGGCCAAGACTGTTCTGGCTAAACAATCTATCTCTCAGCCTGGAAATAAATATCCTTTTCTAAGGATTTACTGGGAAAATGGTGGCACAAGAGGAACATGGTAAATCTAGCTGGCATATGACTTACCAACAAATGGACCACAGTGCAGGTAAGAAAGAC
>JAHREE010000294.1:4837364-4929932 GCA_033628505.1 Tringa tobata
AAGACCAGCATTTTTTCCAGAATGAAAAGTAAACCTGGACTTTCTGGAAAAAGAGTAATTAAAATAATAAAGTCAATTACTATATCCTTCAATATATTTATAATAGCATGTATGATGCAGCAATTTTGCATCCAAATTACTACATTTTAATTCCTAACATTTAGTATTGTATCATAAATTGTGGGATTATGAGGCCTGTAGAATATCTGAGGTTGTTTTTTCGTACAGATTTGTGGAAGTTTTGCTGATTTACCTCAGTTTAGAAATTTGATGCAAGAGACAAAGCAATGTTTCATCAACTGAGAACTGTCAGTGATTGGAATGGGGACAACTTTTCACCTATGATTTTGGCCCTGAAAACACTTTATGTGCACAAGTGTTCAAGAAATCAACAGGACCATTCATATGGTAAATATAAGTCCTTATACCTTTCCATAGACCCAGTGTCATTATTTTAACCTTTCTCATGAATCAACTGGCTACAAAAAATCGAAGAATCTGGAGTCCCAATGGAGAAATAAGCTTGAAGTTATGGCCAATGTTTATATTTTACCAAGCATAAATTTCTATAATTTGCACAAACCCTACTTGTATTCCAACTTTGCCATTTGGGCTAATGTGTTACTCACCCATTCCTTTACATAAACCAAGGGACAGCCAACCTTTCCAGCTCAGAACAACATGCTCAGATTGCCACCTCGGAGAAAAAGGGAGCAGTGGGAGAAGTTCAGAGATGGGTGACCACAATGTTCACCTGAGACTGGCCAGGCTGGCGTGTGCTTCAAGGGTGGTTTGCTTTAGTGCACAGGGAGCCCAGCAGAGATGCAAGATGCTCTGATGGCTCTGTCACCTGCTTTTGTAGGAGAACCATACTATGGGAGTAGAGAGAAATTATGACTCAGACACAACAGCAATTACCGAGTTAGAGAACTTGATTGGAACAACTTTGTTATATTAGCCATTTGAAAAATGTTTAAGTAATCCAAGAATGACAGCCTACTTGTATGGTTTCTTGCAATGGATGGGGTGGGGAAGCCTTTTCGGCAGAAGCAGGCCTATTAATCACATGAATTGTGTTCTGTCCCAGCTTTTCCTCAGGCTGCTGCAGTTTGACCCCTCTCTCCTGCTCAGCAAGTTACATAAGCAGGGGCATAACTTCCAGCCATGAATAATCCTGTGGAAGTCAGCAAAACCAATCCAAATGAGTTCAGAATTACACAATTACTTTTCGAATCACAACACACATCTGGAAACTGAGTTTCTCGGCTTGTAGCTACTCAAGACAGTAATTCAATGATAGTTCCATTAACATGACAATATCCAGCTAGCACCCTGGGAGTACAGCTACATTTGTCACATGCCAGGCAGCGAGCATCTTCATTACTCAGCTCCTAACTACACTCCCTTGTCCCATTTGGACCACTCTAAACAGCTCTCCCCGAGAGAAATCTGCAGTAGTGGGGAAAGCCCTGAGCGCTGGCTGTTGACATGACTCAGTCAAGTGACGCTTGGCCTGGGACTTGCTCCATCTTGTTCAGAAGAATTGATAAATTCGCAGTACCAGAGCACATGCATGCTGTTAAGCCTGACAACCAAATCACCGAGGGACACCAGCTCCAGTCAACCCGTGGGGTAGCCCATAGCATAGTCTGAATTGAGCCTCTCTCTGGGTTAATATGGAAGCACTTGCTTCGTTTAAACTTGAGGACCCCATCTTGAGGTGAGTCTTAGGGCATTCAGTCAAAGCTTTACAGAAAACTGGTCTGGGGCTGTAGTAGAGTCCTGGGGACAGAGTTCAACCAATCAATTTCTCATGATTGAGACCACTGTTATTACACACTCTTTAGAAAAAGACCAGAAGGAAACCAACTGGGCATGAAGTGATCAGTCACAGATTCGTAACAGGCTATAAAGATGGATCAAAGATGATTCCTTTCCTACAGGGCAAATAATGCCAGCTCCTCTCTGTCATCTGGCACAGAAACACTGAAAATACCTTATGTAGCATATTTGCTAGAGCTCATGATAGGATTGTCCAATAGGCAGAATATATACACTTGGGGGAGTACACAGGTATTTCACCATCTTTGAACAATTACACAGTAAGCCACAGATAAGAAACAGGAGATCTTTCAGACTGTGGAACTTGACATAGATTCTCAGAGTGCCTTAAAGCAGCCACTTAGATGATGCTTCAATCAATGCTTCAATGTCCCTAATAAACCACACCTTAAAATTTCTGATTAGATCATTCTTGTAGGTATCACAGAAAATCTGTTGCCTCCGGACTGCTAGATTCCAGGTGTGGCTTACCTTCTGAAATGCTTAATCTCAGTGAAACAGCAGGAAGGAAACTTAAAATGGTTACACGTATTATTCATGTATCATAAAGAACTTAACATATAGCTGCAGCTTTGTCAAGTTCATATTTCTTAAATTGTTGGTTTAAAACACACAGCAACAGTCAATCAACAGGTTTGTGGGAGAGATGCAACTTGGAATCCTTTGGAAGGTGAACCCAGAATCTAAATTCCCTCCTTCCCTCCCCTGCTTGAAACCTCCCTTCCCATTTCTTGTCCTCCACTTCAGTCAATAACTTGACTATCCCTTCTTCCCACAGGATCATAGCTTAGTTGCAGAATCCACTTTTTCCTTCTTGCCATATTGGTTCAAACATTAAATTTCACTGACTAGATCGCAGAACATCTTCAGCTCTTCTCTACAGCTCTTTATTCTCCCTGCAAAGTCACCATGTTGGCTTTACTCATTCTGCATGTCTACCCCCTCTTTAGCTTTGTTCTAGCTACAGTATATCTAATCTCTAAAAATACTCTCCTACGAGATTATCTAATCTACCTGAAAATCACTATACTGAGCTATCATGTCATAGAAGGAATTCAGACTCTCGGAGTCCTGTGGAAAGGACCTTATTATCCCTAAGTTGGTAGTAATATTTTGTAACATTCAACTATGTGCTATTAGAAAGTTTTCACAGAATCGTGGGATTGTAGGGGTTGAAAGGGACCTTCGAAGATCATCTAGTCCAACCCCCCTGCCAAGCAGGTCACCTAGAGCAGGGTGGACAGGAATCATAGAATCATATGGGGTTGGAAGGGACCTCTGGAGATCATCTAATCCAACCCCCCCGCCAGAGCAGGTCTATCTAGAGCAGGTTGCACAGGAACTTGTCCAGGTGGGTTTTGAATGTTTCCAAAGAAGGCGACTCCACCACCTCTCTGGGCAGCCTGTTCCAGTGCTCTGCTACCCTCAAAATAAAGAAGTTTGTCCTCATGTTGAGACGGAATTTCCTGTGTTGGAGCTTGTGTCCATTGCTCCTTGTCCTGTCCCTGGGCACCAATGAGAACACCTCTTGACACCCACTCTTTAGATATTTATAAGCATTGATGAGATCCCCTCTCAGTCTTCTCCAGGCTAAACAGGCCCAGGTCTCTCAGCCTCTCCTCATAAGAGAGGTGCTCCAGTCCCTTGATCATCTTTGTGACCCTCCACTGGACTCTCTCCAGCAGTTCCCTGTCCTTTTTGAACTGGGGGACCCAGAACTGGACACAGTACTCCAGATGTAGCCTCACCAGGGCACAGTAGAGGGGGAGGATCACCTCCCTCAACCTGCTGGCCATGCTTTTTAATGAACCCATAAGAGACAATTGGCCTTTTTTTCTTTTCCTATTCTATTTTTGGAAGCTCAGTGTTGACTCTGGTTTTACTTTATGAGATTACTTTTAAAATAAAATAATTCTATTATAAATTTATCTAGGTTCAGAACTGACTGAAATTATTTAAACCCATATGATATTGGCAGGAAGATTCAGTTGTGAATTATTTTTAGTACAACATTCCTGAAAATCTATAGTATAAACTCTTTTCAGAATCAGTATCTGCAGACAAATGGCTGCCAGGTTAAAACTAGGGAGAAAATGCATTATTTTGATTTCTTGCAACCGACGCCTGCTGAGAGGAAGATGATGTACGCTCCTGTCTTTGTACTGCACACAGGCAAGGAGAAACAAGGGTAATACTTCTACAGGCAGATGTAGAGGACTGAAGCTTTTCAGTCTCGATTATAAGCCAAGGGCATATTGCCCACTCCTTTGGTCAAATGAACAGCTTGCCTAAAAGAACTGTCAGACTTTATACTCTTTTCTGTTTCATCTCCTGCTGCTTCCATCTGACATAGAATTGCCTCTACCAAGCGTATCTGAGCTCTTTATATTTTCCCTGCTGAAGTGCAGCTATTTGAAAATACAAAATGTTACCCCTAAACTACCTGACAGTGTCTTTTTATCAACATACAAAAATATTACCTTGTCAACCAAGAGTCAAAGTATAGATGCACAGCAAGGGATTTAACTGAGCAAAACAATGTAGGAACGGAATGGTTCCATATATCTTAAAGAGCTTAGGCCATATTGACTACTTTCCCCTGCTTCTACTCCTGAAATAGTGAGAAATAATGGTATAAAGAATTGCCTAGCCTTCTTCACTGTGTACTAAGTCGTATTAGCAGGGATGAAAACCAGATGAACTGCTCAAGGAATTCTGGAGTGGGTAGTCAAATAACGTCCTCTGAACTTGTTTCTAACTTTTCTGCTCTTTGGATGGGCTGTAAATAATGTGATCCCTTGAGCGCTGACTAACCTGCATCAGCTGTTGGGATTACTGCCTCAAGGTGTTCTATGTCTCACAAATGGCTTCCGCATACTTTGTTTTACCTTATTACAGCTGCACTGTAAACTATCAACCAACTCAAAAGTTGTGATGACATCCCAATTTGGCAGCAAAAACCCCCAAAGCAATAATAACTTAAAAAGTAATCCTTGGGAGTAGAAGAGACAAATAGTCACAGTAACATCCAGAGATGTTCAAACAGTGTGTAACATCTGAACTAGATTTTAGACCCTGAAAATATCCATCCTGTAAGATGGTGACGCCAAAGACTTTGGGGTATGTCTGACCTACAGCTTTTAATGGCAGTAATCCCAAAATGTGCAGGGGGTTTAACACTTAGATATGATCGCTCTAAGCAATGGCAGGAATATAAGAGCTAGTTTCTTTAGCTGCAGTATGTTTCTTGAGAACCAATTTGGGTGTGCACAATAATCATGCCCCTGAATAAGTAGGGGTGGAAAATCCCCACTAGCTGGTAGGCCTCTGCATTTTCTTTTAATATAACTAGATTAGGCATAGTTTTCTCACTTTGTCATCTGTGTCTCCATAAACCTTTGTAGCTGTGTTATGTATCATATGTTCTTATCTTAATGACACTTGAGAAATCTCTTCTCTAATTGAGATAATAGAAATGCCAATGCCATTGCTATAGCAATAGCTTTCAAACATGGATACCTTCAGAGCATCCCAGCACACAGGGTGTCAAAAAGCTTGCAAATTGCATGGACTGATTAACAGAGGGCCAGTATGTTAACAAATCATCTTCTTGTGGTCATCATCAGCAAGGAACATTTTCTGGCATAAGAGTAGGAAAACAGGGGTGAGTCCAAACCTCATAGATCCCCAAAAAGCTTCTGACAATGATATCATAGTGTTACATTCTGCCCTGATATCTGAACCTACCTGATACAGAGTGATAAAATACAGCAGTTGCCTTCACACCAAGAACTCTGGACTATACAGGCAGCTGCTGGCCTTTATTATCACTCTTCTGAACAATTCCTGGGGGGCACACCTTCAGCATGTTTGCAGATGACATCAAGCTCTGGGGGAACCTTCAAAAGGCCCCTGATAAGCATTAAAAATGGGCTGAGAGAAACCTTAATGTTGTTCAACAAATACAAATGTAGAATTCTGCACCTGGGTGAGAATAACCTCATATAATACCAAGAGGCTGGGGACTGACTGGCTAGGAAGCAGCTTTGCTGCAAGAGGCCTGGGAGTCCTGGTGACCAAGCTGTGTGTGAGAAAGCAGTGCCCTTTTGTGATAATGGAGGCCAACTATGCAACTGGCTGCACTAGCAAGAGCACAGTCAGCAGGACAAAAGAAGCAATTAATACCCTCAACTTGTTACTTGGAGGTAGCACCTGGAGTGCTTTGTACAATTTTGGGTCCACCAGCACAAGACAGACTGTCAAACTGGAGCAAATCCACCGGACAGCCACTAAGGTGGTTAAGGCTTTGGAACACATGGTGTACCAGGCAGGTCCGAGGTAACAGATTGTTTAAGGTAGATGGGAAAAAAAGACTAAAGGGGAATCTAATTGCTGCCAGCAATTGCCTAGAGACGGAAAGCTTATTCTTCTCAATAAGTGCACAGCAAGAGAATAAGCCTTCACAATTTGCAATAAGGGAAATTCTAAATGAACAAAAAAGTCACAGAGATTAGACACTGGGACAAGCTTGCCCAGAGAGGCTGAAGAATCTCCATCCTTGGAGACATTCGAAACTCACTGGACAGGAGCCTGAACAATTTCAGATGCAGCCCTTCTTTGAGCTGGGCATTGGACTGGATGACCTCAAGAAGTCTTTCCCAGCCTAAATTACTCTCTTATTCTGAAACAGTAGTGAGAAGAATAGAAAATTACATGACACCTACCTGGCACATACCTACAGACAAAATCAATCTATAATTTTGGGTCTGTAAACTGTCTCCAAGCATAGAAGTTGGTATTTGCTGGCTGTTGAGGGCCCTCACTTTGACAAAACAGTGGTTTAAAATAATTATTTGGCAGAAAGGTCAATCATTATTAAAGGTAAAATGATTCAAATCTGAGCTTGCCAACCATCCTCGCTCATTAATGAAGTCACCTAACAACCATCCCTTGACATGAACAAAACCACAAAACCAAGCTCTGTGCAATAAAACCAGTTTGATCATGTCTGAAAAGGACTTCTGAATTCTGCTCTTCTTCCCTCAAAGGTGGGTATCTGCCTCATCCTGCTGAGTGGGGTAAGGGGAAACAAGGGCTGGGACAGTTACCCAGATGAGGAGCTTATTGAGCAAAACTGACAGTAGGAACCAGAACGCTCCTCATTCCAGAAATTTTTAGTTATGAAATGGCCCTTAGGAGTCATTACAGCCTGATGTCGCTTCAGAGCAACTGCACTCGTTGCAGCCTGTATTAGCCTCACAGCATCTTTAGATTACATCCACCAGCAATTGCTCCCTTAGGACTATTTAATTCTGCTTTTGATACAGTAAGTTAGACGGAACTGGATCACAAAACACACAGAACGTCACACGTAGTACAGAACTGTGCAAATACAGCAATATCAAGTGAACATTACACAGAGGAAATATAAAAGTCAAAAGATGTTCAGAAGATTAATGTCAAAATCATTAAGGAAAACATTGCCAAACACCCCAAAACACACAGTTCTAAATCAAAACCACTCAGTTAAGACTCTGCAAAAACTGCTTTGCAGACATGCCCAGTATGTTATACTACTTAACAGCAATAACAGATCTTTACATAACTCTACAGAAACCACCACCAATCCTGAGAAAATGCCTGTAAGTTACACAGTAAACCTCAGTAACTGAAGTTTTGTGTAGATGGTGTGGAAAATAACTCATTTGTTGAATTTTACCTAAAAAGCTGCAAAGACTCGGTGTACCAAGTCTGGCCAGGATGGAGTTAACTTTCTTCATAGCAGCCCAGATGGTGCTATCCTTCATATTCCATACCATATAAAGTTATGCTTAGCAATAAAAGCTGGGTTAGAAGAAGGTAGGGAGGGTTGTCTTCCAAAGTGGCTGTTACTTGGAGGCTGTACAGACATTGCTCTGCTTTGAGAGGTGGTGAGCATCACTTCGGTCTTTCTCCCTCTCTTTCCTTCACTTACGAAACTGTCTATCTCAGTCAACAAGTTTTCTTGCTTTTCCTCTTCCTTTATGCACTGTTGTGCTGGGCGACAGAGTGAGCAAGCAGCTGTGCGGGTGCTCAGCTTCGGCCAGGGTCAACCCCTAACAGTTGGTAACCATCTTCTCTAAATCAGTAACAATTTTGTCTTTTCATCACCATTACTTGGCAGTGAATTTACTGTAAACAGATTTGGGATCTTGGTCTGAATAATAACTTTGAAAGACAAACTATTGTTTCCAGCAGATTACCCGACTACAGAATGCACAATATTAAAATCATGGGGTAGGATTGGACAGGACTTGGAAGGAACCTCAAAAGGTAATTTCATTCGTATCTGCTCACAGCAGGACCCGTTCTACCTCTCAAAGCATTGAGACACCACAAATCAAAAGCATCTTTCAGTTGTGCAATGCATTGACTCCCAGTTCCTGGCTGACACTGAGCTCCAAACCCTGTGGGAGCCAAAAGGTACAGTATCAGCTGAGTAGCCTTCAGGAAGAAAAGAAAAATACAATCCAGCACATCACTTTTTCAACCACAGTTCCTAGTCCTCCTCTGTCTCCTCCCTCCCAGTTCCAGCCAGAAGGCACAATTAACTGGGTCCAAACTATTTTGACAGTTGTTTGAAATACCCATTATTAGAAGCTGCTATGCAAAAGTCTACCTCAATATTTACTTCTCACGATTAAAATGCTTCTTTCTGATGTCCGACTTAAAACCTCCTTTTTTAATTTTAAGACATTACTTCTCATCATATCTTTTATGGGCTTAGAAAAAGTCCTTACCTAGTTCTCCTGTACTTAAGAAATAGTATCATGTTTCTTTTCAATTTCTTTTCCCACTAAAAAGAATAAAAAAGTAGGATTCTTCTAATGTTAAATCACTTATCCTCACTGGTTCTTATAGTGTATATTTAAAGCTTCTGTCCCATTTTTCATGTCTGAAACAGATTCTCTGTGACTCCAAGTTTACTTGTGAGGCTCTAAATGCTTGAAGAATAGAAGATCCTGAATTTGCAGCAATGCACTGGCATCAGTTCTAGAGCAGAATAAACAGATAGAGCCGGTGAGATTACGCATTACAAATAAATAAACCAAGACATTTATTTTAATAATCTGTTCTTGAATGTTGTCATTGGTTCAGATTTTAGCAAACGCATTCCTTGTAAGGCTTAACAGTACAAATTTCTTCAAGCAGCAGGTTTATACACAGTTTATAGCAGATACTACTCATACATGATTTGTTATTGTTTCTGATAACTGGATGGCGACATTTTCAAAAAACAAGAAATACCTTAATACAGATTGCTATTTATGCTAAAATTGCAATACCTCTAGGTTGAACAGCCAACATACATGCAAATATTTGGGTTTTTTTAATCCAAAAAATTCTTTCATCTTTCATCAGAACGTTTTCCCTCATGCAAGTCAGTCCTAACACTGATCTACATAACTCCAACATTGCTCTGCTGTGAGACTTTCTGAAACAACTGCAAAACTAAATTCTGCACTTTTTCCTCAAATACAGACATAAACTAAATATTAACCCAAATACTGTATTCCTTTTTACTGGCTCATTGAGTTCCACAGTAGTAAACACTGTATAACTGGTCAGTCAATTTTCAAAATGCAGTCTCTGAGAGTTTAATAAATCTAATGGAAAAATGCTATTAGTTGCCTCTTATTATCTACTATTTGAGTATTTTACTCTGTACAATAAATTTAATGAACATCAGGAAAAAAAAATTATACCAGTAGCTTGTCATACGCTTTTATACCAGTAATTTATGTTTGAAAGTGGCATACATACAAATGTCTCCTGATCTGGAACAAAATTTGTACCTGCCAGCACAGAGATCAACATCCAATTAAAAAGACATAAATACATCTTAAAAGTAAACTGTTGTGGTTTAACCCCAGCCAGTGGCCAGGGCCATGTAGCCGTTTGCTCACCCCCCTTTCCCTTCCCTAAACGAGTAGGGAGAAGGAGGAGAAAAGGAAAGAAAAAAAATCCAAAACTCATGAGTTGAGATCAAGACATTTTGATAAAACAATATCAGAAAAGGAAAAAAATAATAATGAGTGAATTGACACTCATTATTAGATGTGATCCCGCGTTCCCCCCACCCTGGCCAACCCCCATTTATATACTGAGCATGATGGCTGTGGTACAGAATATTCCATTGTTCTGTCTGTGCTCCTGCTCAGCTTCCATGGGAAGCTGAAAAGAGACCTTGAAAAGCATAAAGATCACCTAGCAAGAAGTAAAACAATAGGCATTGCTGATTTGGTATTTCATACCAAATCTGAAACACAGCAACCACTAGAAAGAAAATTAACTCTATCCTAGCTGAAACCAGGACACAGGGGAGATTTTACGCTTACAGAAACATATAATGGTATCCGATACGTTAGGCACATCATCAATGCATTTTAAACTGAGTTTTATTACAGACAATAAAACATGCAGGTGCTATTCCTGCTTTTGACATTAGTGCACAGGTTCACTACAGGCTGGGGCCCATGAAAGCAGATTGGCTGTAAAGAGTATCTTTCTTTTTCAGTCAGGAACTTCACAGAAGGCCTGTGGATCAGCACTTGAAATCAAACAACAGTTCCTTAAACTAAGCAACAGCAGTTCTTGGTCAAAAACGCATTACCATTTAAAGATGATTACTTAAAATCAAGCTAAAAAAAGAAAAGAGAGAAGGCTACTAGTTCTGCTTTTTGGCTTGCCTAATATAGTTATGCTACAGCAAAAAAAGGAGCTGAGCCAACACTGCAAAACTTAAGCTAGAAGGCATCTACGTGGTGGCTTACATGAGGCAATGGTGCCACCCAATGTCCAGAACTTATACATAAGCTTTTCTTTCTTGATCCAAGCAAAAGAAAACCAAAACCCAAAACCTGTATGGAATGCTTACCTGTAATCATACCTGTATGCAAAAGCTTGGGTCAGACATAAGATTAACATGTGTGGTAATTTTAAAACGAGGAAATGTTTTGTATTTCTTTTGTTTCAGCTTGAATTCAATGTAAAATGGATATTAGCATAGCTCAGGTAAATTCAGACAAGCTGTTAAAAATACATTTACCAGCATTTTCCTAAGGTCGTCATTATTTTAGTTTCTCACTTTTTGGACCCACCCAGCTGGGGCCTCTCATAGGGATGAGTCTTCAGCATGTTCCAAGCAGTGCATGCACTTTACTATGACATTACTAAAGTCTCTTGCATGACAATCACAGAGCCTTGAATTCAGCCCATGTTCAAAGGACAGTAACTTTTTAGAAAGGCAGCCATCCATAACTGTAAAGAATTCAAACAAATTTATCATATTGGAAAAGTTTACCAGGAGACCATGACAGTCACTTTTAAAAGCGAACATCTCAGTTTTGCTTTAAATTTTGCTCTGATCTTTCTACTAGAGGCACATCACATGACTATGTCTAAAATAAAAAAAAACCCCTCTGATAAGCATATACCTCTTCCTTGTATAAGAAATTCTAACTCTATAAGTAAATCCAAACAATGGATTATTTACACCACTTTGCAGAACATGCTTTCTACACCGTAAAACACACTGTCTGCTCTTTGAGGTATCTTCAGCTACACACAGCAAGTCACACATTTACACAAGCATCCACATTACAGAAAGGAGTCTTGTGTTAGGATATAAGGATATAAGACCTATATCCCTGCAGCAAAATGTTCTGATAGTTTTTCATCCTGCCTGCCAGTCCTTTATACAACTATGGGTTTGTGCTGCCTTATTTTCACCATATTAATAACTGAGTCTTATGGTGACCTGACAAATAAACAAGCTCCCTTCATAGGCCCTTAATTTCCAGAATACATATAGTATTTCTTAGTCAAGAATATTCAATTATTTTTATTTTCTTTGTCAAGAGAATCATTTTAGTAGCTTTGCATGTACCACCTTTGAGACATTTCTGGAAAAGGAAGCAAATTGACCTTGTTGAGTAATTAGTTAGCCTGTTGATTTCTAACTTTCAATATTCTATCCAACAGATTTTTGTAGCTTTCATATGAGTACAGTTTGAAGTCCTAAATTCTCAGAATACATTTTACTAACAGATTTCGGTGATGCCATGTTTAAGATAGTCATATATTTATAATAGCTAATTTATTTTAAGTATAGCTATAGCACTGAAAAGAAATCTTTATAGTACTCCATTTGAGGCAATTGTTGACGTTGTGACAATGAAAGCAGAGAAACAACACGCCTATGTTTCTTTTTAGAAAAAAATATACACGTGCTGGACTTGTGTATGCGTAAGCACAGTACCATGCACACACACCTTTAAAAGATGTTTTATTACATGCTCTTTAAAAGCATGCTTTTTGTAAACTGTTGCATATATATATCTACTGAGTTAGTTATCTTTTCATTCTGTTCAGGCCTAACTGCTTAGTCAGTATATTTTCAGTAAGTTAGTGAAAAAAAGAAACAAATTAATTTCGTAGTGTCTGTGCAAAAATTAGAAGATACTGATATTATATTGGGTTTTTTCTTTTTCTTATTTTTTTTTACGTAAGTCAAAATTTGAACAGTCTTTGAAGTGCTTGGGATATTTTCTAGTCAAAAATGGCTTGGATTACTGGCAGAAATTCCTAACAAGTACATGTCATACTAATATTGCAAGTGTTATTTTTAAAACATTCTACCAATGTTGAAAGCATAAGAAGTCTGCATAATCTGTGCACATCTAATTAGCACTGAGTCATATAAATGATACATAATGATTTGGCAGCATATTGCCAGATGGTTTGCTATCAGATCAAGTAGTAATAGCTTCTTTTTCTCCATTCCTCCCCTCCCCAATTTTCATTTATATCCATTTTATTTCCTACTGAAAAATAACATTCAGTTCCTTTGATTTTATATACACAAACCAGTCAAAACCCACTGATTTATTTTTTTAAAATCCAGATTGCTTCTTTGCTTTGCAATCTTTTTGCTTTTAGAAGTGCATTTATTTCATTAATTGCACTTAGGCATCAGAGAGTTTACACAATCTAATTCCATATTTACTTAAGAACTGTTCAACTCTCCACTACCTCCAATTAGTGATGTGCAGCTGGGCACCTACATCATATTTGTTTTGTGCCATAATCCTATTGCCTGATTTTCTTATTCAAAACACTTCTTGTGTCTAAGCAACAGAGGAAAAAAAAAAAAGAAAAAGGTTATGAGGGAATTATAAACCCATAATCACTCAAGTTAAAGTATTTGAGATTCATGAACACTTAAGGTTTATTACTATTTGAATGTTCCTGAACTCCTTAATTTTGCATCTTAAAGCATTGATGGTACACTTACCTTGCTGTGCTAAGTTTATTAAATACAAAGTAAATAAAATGTTCTTTTTCCTAAAATTTTCACATTTTCAATTATATAAGCACACAGATCTATTAATAGGTGTGAAAATTAAATTTTAAAAAAATCACAGAAAAAGGACATCCTTGTATATGGATTAAAAAGTTACTTTTGGCTTAAAAGTCTCATTCAGAGTGCCAGGAAGATAAAGCATCACCCCTTTGGTTACTCTGGCATTTGGATCCATGCTATACTGTGTGTTAAAGTATGCTGACACATGGGCAGAGCCATGAAGAGTCACATTAGAATTTCCCAAGTGCTGAAGCTTTTATCAGAAAGCATGGAAAAATTTATCAAGTGAAATTTATTTGCCTTGCCCAAAAGGCTGTGCATTTTGTTTAAAGTGGATATTCCCCACAGGAGGGATGCTCTGAACAATATAGCTCAGATGCCAAACCTCTAGAAAGCCATGCCAACTGGTTGCTATGCTTCATACTGCTTACATTACCGCATTGGTGACATATCCTCTTCATTCTTTTTTTCTTTCTTTCTCCAGAATAAGTATGCAGATTGAGCTATTAACAAAGATAATACTGTAGAACATTATCATTAACACTTCCTATACAGAAGAGACCAAAAAAGGCCAAATGAAAATACTTAGCTCTTTTAGAAGCATGTGTTACATTTTTCTTCATATAGTTGAACAAACATTTGGCATTTCATACTATTTTCTTTATTACTATAATCTTTTTCACTTGATTTACAAAATGTTTATATATATGAAAATAAACATACAGTGGTAACATAGTGGAATGAAAATCAGCATAAAAAAAGAGCAGTACAGCACTGTACAGCAAGGGTGAGACTACTGGAGCTATCTAATGAATTCATTCATATTTCCAGAGAACCATGACTTGATAGGAACGTCAGTCTTTGGAACAAGCAATGATCTCAAATGCTCTCTACCCTTTAAAACTTAGCTTAGACCCCAATAACAAATGAACCCTAATCTCATTAGGTTTGCATTAATGGCTTTCTCAGATGATGAGAGGCAGAACTGGTGCAGAAGCTTAGATTGACCAGCATGTCCATCATGCACTATCCTAAGAGCCAACTGCTTGCGGTTACAGAATGCCAGCTGCAGTAAAGCTGGAACAGGCAACCTCCAAATAGACTAGAACAGCAACACGGGCTGAAATCCAGCTCAGCCCACAAATGGAAAGTGACAACATATATAAAGTCCCCAGAGAAATGATACAGAGACGTATTTACTTGTAATGTACTGTTTACATGTTGCCTGCCTATGCTGGGATGGGCGTTACTGTTTCAAATAAAATATGAAGATTATGTACAAAGAATGCTGCCTCTACTGTCCCAGCAGACCTCCTGTCCATCTCTGTTTGGGCCCCTGGCAACATCGCAGAAATCTTAAGTCCTCAGTAGATTCCTATGTTATGTTCTGTGATGTCTGGCCTTCCACAGGGACATTAGCCAATCCTCTTTAGTTCACTTAGGTCATATTCTATAATGGTAATATTCCCTGTATAGACACTAATGTTCTACCTCCACACCCCACGACAGTTTACCAAGATTAGGATTAGTTTAACAGATGAGATAAATCCTGTTCCCATGTCAAATTCAGTTTCTCAACACCCTTATAATACTCTGGGAGGGGCCACAACATAGAACACCCAGTACCAAATATGAAAATAATTCTTTAAAGGCCTGACCAGCTATGATTTTGAAGCATTGCTTGCACTGATGCAGGCCAGATTGCTCTTTTCTCCAGGTTAGAATGTGGGCACATTTAAAGAAGCCCTTAACTGTCACAAGCAATAAGAACACCTATATAGCTGAACTCCCTATGCACACTGAGGAATAAAGGAAAATCCACAATAGGTACTTTTTTGTCATCAAATCATCTCCCTATTTACCATAAACTAAACACCTAAGTAGAGAGAATACTCGGGTAGAATGAGAAACACTCATCCTAACTGTGCCAGGCAGCCTTAAACAGTTGAAAAATACGGGTCAATCATTATATTCTGGTAACAAGCTGCGGTAGTTGGTGCATTGCAAAAACAAAAAGATTGAAATAGAACATCCTTGTATAAGAAATATCCCATTGAACAATGAGAAAGCAGGAACCGCAGAACTTCCTATTCCCTTCCCAGCAGCAGTAAGATCCCTGACCAGGTGACAGGTACCAAGAACATTAACAGAAATTTTGCATCAGGCCAGCACATCTACCCACAAGGTCACCCAGTAAAGGCTGATGTGACAATCAAGGGGAAGGGCAGCACACTGTTTTTTCTCAGTTCATAAACTCACAAGCTTTCCAACACAAGTCCAGCAGAAGCTACTTACAGTGTTTCCCCACTCCCCATACAAGACAGTCAACTGCCCCTATGTAAGCCATACTATCTCTAGTTCAGAAAGGAGTGACACTCTCAGTTTCCACACCACTGGAAGAAAGAACCAAGAGTTTTAAGGGTTTGGTTTTTTTCCCTAAACTATTTAAAGAAAGTTTATCGACTCATCTACAGCTCTTGGTAAATCAGAGTTCTAATGATTCCAATTGTGCTGACTCTATGCAGAGCATCAGTCTGGCCACACAGATACGAATCTTCTCACTGTCAGGCCTCACAGTGTGTAAACCTTAGCCAATCGATGTCCTATCATTTCTTGATGGCTCTTTGATCTTGTATTTGTTGGCTTTCATCAGTGATGAAAAATGGGGCTGTTATTCATGTCATAATGGTCAAACTTGCTCCTTCACAGAGCACTGAAGTGGTGGTACATGGGCTGTGTCCACAGCCACAGGGTTTCCAGCTTACAGAATGCTGGCAACACACAGCACCAGCAACCCTTGCAGAATGCTCCTCACCACTGTTTCAGCTGCCCCCAGCTTTAGGGACCATCTCAAGCAAGCATCTTACCACTATTCCTGCCCTCAGCAGTTCTTATCTCCCCTCTACTCCTGCCCGACCCTCGACACCACTTGCAGTTCCATACTGGGAACTCACCTCACAGATGATGCAAGTCACTATCAATATGTGCTTCTGCTCCAGGCCAAGTAAGAAAAACTTTATTCCTATACTGGGATCCCAGTTCACTGAAGCCATAGCTCAACCGCTGCACTGCACAACACTGTACTGCACCATCCGAGAGATGGTGCCAGCAGAGTAACTTCCAAATTCACTGCTGAGCTTAACATTTTTCTCCCTTTAGGGACCAGCTGCAAGTCTGGGCAAACGGTCAAGTTTTTCTTATTTCTATTCAAGGATAAACAATTTACAGCAAAGGAGAAAAAGCAGAAGGAATGTTTGGTATCTGCTTTTATTGTCTATGGTGACACAAACTAGTGGGTATGCTGTATGTTTATCATTTGACACAACAGGATTTTCTAAACAATCACTAAAAACAGAATCATAGAATTGTCTATGTTGGAAGGGACCTTTCAGATCATGGAGTCCAACCATCAACCTAACACTGACAAAAACCACCACTAAATCATGTCACTAAGCACCCCATCTACCCATCTTTTAACACTCAGCTTCTTGTCAGATAGGGCGAAGGCTAACATAAAAATGAACTGGTAATAAAGGGACTAGATTTTTATCTTCAGGCACTAGAGAACTATTATCCAGGATGCAAGGACACTGATGAAGGCAGCAGAAGTATTTTGAGCATTTCTGTATCACCCAAGAAAAATCAGGATATTTAGGCACCTAAATACTTTGAAGAAGTCTACCCCCTCATGTAAAATTGGAAGTGCATTACCAGGAATATTTACCATGCCAAGAGGGGACAGGAAACCTCATCAACATATACACACGTGCCTTAGTGTTTGACCCATGTGCCTTAGTGTTTGACCCACGTGTCAGCTTATTCTGAAGTTATAAATTACATCTCCAGTTACAGTCACACAACAGTCTCAATGGATTTTTCGGCTATGTGGCTCCTCTGAAACAGGAAAGCATTATTTTAGGGGAGCAGTTCCTCCCCATGTATACTTGGCAGGGGCCAAGATCCAACAGAGCTGAATGTTACTCAACTCTGAAGCAAAGCTTTAGCGAAGACAGCTTGCTGCAGCACAGTATCTAAAAAAGGGAGTAGGGGCAGAACGTTGACATTTTGCTTCTTCCACAGGGGGACATTTGGAACTCTGAATGCATCAATATCTCCCTTCGTAACAGTCAGGACCAGAAAGGCAACATGCAACATATATACCACTAACAACCAAAATCACAATGTGTGTACCGGCCATGCCTCCACACGGAATGCAGGAGGTTAAGGCCTGCCTGTAGCAGGGGATGGGGTCCTGAACTAACAGCTAGAGCTATGCAGCTAAGAGGCAAGTGGACATTTATATTACAGTGGATTGTACCACTGGACACAGAGAGAAAAGCCCTCTTAAGGCGGGCGAATAATCTGTAGCGTAAATATATTTAATGTTATGTTGCTATTTGCTAGTCCCAAGAGCATCTCAACACCAAGGTGGAGACACCTGTAACAACGCCACAGTCAACTCTAGAGAGGTTTCTCAGTGAACTGGAGGAGTTGAGGGTATTGCCACAGACAGCGGCTTATCTTCCGTTCTCCCACGCCTACAGGCTCAGCAAAATACAAATTCCTCAGCGCAGAGCGGAGTAACGCGCTCGGACAGCACAGCACCGCCGCACCGTACCGCCATTTGCAGCCCTTCAACGAGGCCTCAGCGCNCGGTGTGCGGCCGGGCGGCGCTCTGTTCCCTGCTCGGGTGTGCGTGTCCCAGTCCCGGGACGCGACCGGAGCGTGTCCTGCGGGTACCGACTGGGAAACGGAGGCCGGCCTGCGGCGGGGGGGCTGCTCGGGTAACGGTGCGGCAGGCGGGAAAGCCGGAGGTTGCGTGGGGAATCCCCGGTTGGGGCGGCCGGGGTTAAATGGAGGGGCCGGGGAGGGATGAGGAGGACGCACACTCTTCCCTGGGGTCGGGCAGAGTCTTAGAGCTGTCCCAGAGCAGGTCTCCCTTAGCCCCAGGTCAGGTGTAGAGAGCCACTGGCTCCAGGCGGGAGATGGTTGTGAACTGCTGCCAGCGGCTGAACACAGGTGGGTAGGATGTAGTCTGGGTGTGAGCTCTCAATTGTGATCATCGTGTTTAAATGTTGGGAAAAGTCATGAATTCGAGCCAAGGCTTTAGAGTCTTGTAATGTTTTACCGCAAGCTGGAAGAACGGCACTTTAACAGAAAGACTTTGGTATTTTACCTGCAGTTGTGGAGAACGCATCCATGAGAGTGCTCAGTCCTTTTTTTGTCAGTACTGAGTTAATTACCCCGTTGTTCTTTTCAGATCGGTGGTTTCGTTTGGATCAAAAAACAGAGCTATTGGTGTCTCGGCTAAAAATCAGGTAGGTCGTTTCCTGGCATTCGTCTGTAACAGTGAATCTGCTGGTGCAAACTGTTGAAGTACCGGTGGCTGCAGAGAGACTTGGCTTGCTGCAGTTAAAACCAAACAACTTCATTTTTCCTTGTCAAGCCTTTTATTTTAGAAATGCTGCACTGTGCTGCCGTGCTTCCTTCAGAGAAATGCAGGGTGTTTTTGCTAGAGTGTTACTGCTATCTATTTCATTGAGCATAATATTTTCCGGTTAAACAGATTCCTTTTCTGACAACTTAAGGTCATCGGGCTTCTTTTCCTAAAGCTTATATATAGGAGGTTCCTTGCACTTGAACAAAAAAAATTAAATGCTGTGTATGGTTTCTTGAAATTAGGTGTAAAGGTAGAGTTTTGGCTCAGATTCTTAAAGCTATTTAGATATCTTACTACCTTTGATTTCACTGAAAGTTAGATGACTGTGTTTTTGAAGTTAGATGACTGTGTGTTTTGAAGCTAAGTCCTTAGCTTGGTGGGGTTATTTTGATTGAGGTGCTCTGAAAGGTAGAGTTAAAGTAGTGTTTTCAATTTAAATGGAGGGCTTAATTCTTAATTAATTTTTAATTCAGATATCCTACAAGTCTTAGGATATCCGAGTATAATGGTTCCATGAATCTGCAGGTATGGTAGGACAGGTTGTTATGCAAGGGGCGATTGCTCCTGTAGTGAAAGGACTGCAGTGGGTTTCCATGGAGAGAGCGCTGAAGGAAGTTTTTTTTTTTCCCCACTGTGATAGCTCCCCTCTTACTTTTGAACAGCTAATGAACTGTCAGTTGGTTATATGTTCACAGGCACACATACACTTTCAGTTACAGGTTAACATTTGGAGTAAGGAAGTAAATACATATGTTTGTGTGTTTTCCTTAGATCTCATTTTAGTCTTGCTTTTGTTTATTTGACTGCTTCTACTGTTTCAAGTTGGAAACTAGTATGATTTATCAGTGTGCAGAAGTAAGTTGTTACTCAAAACAGCAAGTGATCTGAATTCTATGTAGTCTAGAGTGTGTTTCAGTATTGTTAGATTATTCCAGTAAATGCTGTTGAAAATGTGAAGTAAACTGAAAATGAAGTAGACTTTGTATCTTGAATTGCATTTAAAAACATGTATTTGCACTAATGAACACCTGTGACTTCAGTTGCCTTCAGGCTAACCTTTATGAGATCTTACTATATGTATTTCATGCCTGGTTGTCCTAACAGTTGAAACTACTTTTGCCAGAAGAAAAGGATGTGATACTTAAAATGATAAAATATTTCAGCACATTTATTTCTCTTGCTGTAAGTGTAATATAAATGTAAATCAGGTTTCTTTTGTTAATGTAGAAGTTTCTTGACATGGACAGCTAAGAGTTATATTTTCAGTGTCCTAGGGTGTAGCAGCTACTTAAATCCAGGAGTAAAATGATCTCTTTCATTTGAATAAGTTTCTTAGTTTACCAAAAAAAAAAAGCCAAACAAACCAAGAAAACCCCACCAAAAGTCCCTACAAAAGAAAAGGGGGGAAAAAAAAAAGGGGCATTTGACTGGTGACTTCAACAATGTGATCATGTGTGAGAAAGCTCGTAATACTCAGAGGTGCTCTCTAACACTTAAGGAGCTGCTGTTGGAGCAAATTTTCAGAGCACTTGTTTCCTTTAGGTAAGTCTGGTAGCATTGGAGATGAGCAGTATATTAGTTAACAGACCATAATTCTCAGCTTTCTTAATTGTGACTAAGCAGATATTAAAACATGCTACAGACCTAATGGCATACGATTGCTCTAAAAATATCTTAAGATTGTTCTCTTAGAGAAGTCTCTGAGGTTAATTCTAAATTAGGCTATAAAAGCTACCAGAGTGTTAGTGTTTCTCTGCCCACTGCATGGTAATAATTTTTGCTTCTACATTGTTCTGCAATACAGCTGTGAATTCTGCAGCATTTAAGTACTGTGAAGTTATGGCTATACAAATAAACGAAACCATGTCAGGAAATGATCTTGGACACAGGAACCTAAATACTCTATTGCATTCAAGTACTGGAATAGTTCCTGGCAAGATTTTTGACCTGTACTGACTTGCGTCCTTAGTAATAATTGCTCAGCACTGTTTGGCAATTAGAATAAATCAAAGATGGTTCCCAGTAGGCTGTTTGGGTGTAACATCTTTCTCTCCACGCATACACACAGCTTAATGAAAATTACTGTTTAATAGTACAGGTATGGCCTGCTTCTTTGTAAAGGAGCTTTTTTGTTGGAGAATTGTCATAGTTACGTACTTTTCTAACACAACATGTAGCTCAAATTCTTCAATTCCCTGATGGAAAATTTTGCATGCAATAAGAAACTGATGCTTCCCTTTGAGGGCAGTGAATACTGGAAATCTTCCTTGGTGTGCTCATCATTTGAGTTATTATCATGCAATCTGTTGGTGTCTGCCTAAATCTATTCTGAAGAGAACAACGTGCTTTATAGTTTCTCTCCAACAGAGTAGGATTCATTCCCCTCTGAGATACTTGCAGTATCTCTTTTAGGCTGTCCAATTTCTGTTCTGCTTTGCATTCCTGATAAAGAGTGCTTCTCTAGGTCAGTTGCTTCTCTGGGTAGCTTGCACTATGTACTTTAAGCTGACATTGTTACAAAAAAAAAAAATCTCACGTTTTCTTCTTCTACTGTATCCTTCTTTGGTCTGGTGCAAGAATTTGAGTGGGTGCTAGGTAAAAATGAACAGCAAAATGACTTGTTTTAAAAGTAGCTCATGGGGGAAAAAAGTGAGTATTTAAATGTATGTGGAGAGGTGTCAGCTTGAAGCTTAGTACCTGCAAAAACAGTTGTTTGCCCTTAGTGTAATGGGGTTTAAAGTGAACAGCTGGAGGTGAGATGGCTGGGACTGGAGGGCCAGTTTACAAGCATTGCAATTACGTGTGAGGTTGGCTCCTGTCTTTAATTGTTTGAATTCTGTCTAAATTAGGTGACTAAAGTAGTTGGCACTATAGATGCTGTTATTGCTCACTTGATTGCTTCAAGGTTTTAGAGATACTTGTATAACCCTTGTAATAATTAACATATAATGGTCTGTAAGTATCTATATCTCTGACTCATAGAATCTTCTGTAGTAATGAGTTGATATGAAGTAGCAGATAGTAATTACAGGTGTTACAGAAACAGATGTGACAAGTGAGAGAGCAGTTGTCTTAAAACTTGAGTGATGCCTGGGGGTCATACAAAGCAACACTGAACATTGCAGGCTGGTTAAGAGTGGATTTCTAAATATCCTGTATTTCTTTACAGCAAATTACTCATGCCCACAACACAGTATCTAACTTCAAGAGATTCCATGGCCGTGCATTTAATGATCCTTTTGTTCAGAAGGAAAAAGAAAAGTTGAGCTATGATTTGGTTCCTATGAAGAATGGTGGTGTTGGAGTAAAGGTAAATTTGCAGTGTATCTTTTTGGATTTTATAGCTGAACTTAAAACTTTACTTTTCAGCGCCTAGTCATGAAAATACGGGCTTCATTTAACTACTCCAAAGGTTTTCTTTAACGTTTCTGTTAAAGAGCTCTTGTATGAATAGACAGCTTTATCTTTAAATAGTGGATGTTAACTATCAAATTAAGGTTCATTTGCAAGTAATTGCTGAAATGTGAGCTTCTCTGTTGGCAAATTGCACATCCAGCTCGAGCATCCTGGCAGAAAAACTGCTAAGATAATTACAAGGTCATATGGTTTTACTTCAGAGTATTAACCTTTCTGTCCTTCTTATGTGGAATGCATTGCAACAGTCTAATTACATGGTTACAAATTCTTTATAAAGTAGTAGGAACTCATCTTTAGAGTAATTGCTATGAATGTGTGACATGTTTGTCTTCAGTGGACTGCTTGGTGTAAGTTACTTGCAGCAGATGTTTAATAGCAGTTTGTACCACACTGCAGGTTTGACTCTTGCTTGCATTTCAAGGAGTTTGCTGATACTTTCCTAGACTAGGAAAGCTTTTCCTAGACTAGGTGCAGTTAATAACACTGTATTCACTTACAGAAGTATATAAAAAATTGATAATGAAGACTTGCTGGCATAACAGATGCTGCTGCTTCACTAATGAAGACCCTTATCTTAGGGCTGTGCATTTAGTTTGCTGCTTTTCTGCACTTGAACTTGTGCCTCAAAGCTTCAGAACAGATCAGGCCTAGGTAATGAAAAGATTACAGAAGAGATTACACATTAGGAGGAATTCTGCCTGGAAGAATAGTCAAGCTTTACAAAAGAGGTGATTTTTTTTTTTCTTACGCTGTTTGTGACTTGTGAGGTTAACAGATTCAGACATAAATAGATGTTTTCCTTTACAGTATGTATAGGAGTCTTACTATATGAGGAAGTCTGTTATAGGGAGAGCAGTGCTACTTGGTATTTCTTCTTTGTTGTCAGGCTGTTCAGAGAGCAAATTAGTGTTTTTTCTATTTAACTGTGGTGAAAAAGTTTTAAGAACTGATTCAGTAAGACTGGGATGTATAGAGAACAATTTTTCTATTAAAAATAGAAATACTGAAATACTTGACTGATGTGAATAAAAGGCGAGTGCTTTTTTTTTTTTCAAGAATCAACTGTTCATTCACTTCATCATCAGAAAAATGGTGATTCCAGAATAATTTCTTGGTAAGGAAGCAACAAATAAACTTTTTGCTGAGCTTCATCTTAAGCTTTTAGCTGTTTTATGTGCATAGATGTACTGTTGTTCTGTAGTTCTTCCTTTCAGGCCCTCTTCACATATTTGAGCAAAAGCATGTCAGAAGAAAAGAGTCAGCAAGTAATTCTGGAATTTTTTTTTTCAGTTGGCAGCAGTTTAAAATTTGATTGTTATTTTTAATTTTTTGGCATAATGCTTTGTGACCATGTCTAGCTTTAGTTACATTTTAGACTTGTGTCACTTTTAAAAACACTTCCCTAGGCATTTCCTTGATCTATAAAATTGATATGGTTCTTGATGTTTTAAGTCTGAAAATGGAATTGGTGCTTCTGTAGACACTCAACTGAGAAATTAAATTGTAAAGGAAAGTTCTATCATGAAATAATTAAGCATGTCATGATTGATAGCATATTAGTCAGCAGTATATAAAAAAAAAGCCATTAAATATAAGTAATTTTTCCTCCGGTTGAATTAATGGAATTGTTTTACCTCTTTTTTTTCTATCCAGGTCATGTACATGGATGAAGAGCATATCTTCAGTGTGGAACAGATTTCAGCTATGTTATTGACTAAATTAAAGGAGACTGCAGAGAGTAACCTGAAAAAGCCAGTAACAGACTGTGTTATTTCTGTAAGTAATTGTAGTGCACAGGAACATCATGTCTTTTAACTTAGCTATTGAGGGCATTTTGTTTCTATTCGTGTAGAGTGAAAAAGAACACTGCATAAGCACTTACAAAGGGATTAATCCTAACTAGCTTTAGAGCTTTTGACTTTTAAGAAATCCCAGGGCTGCTTTCATATTCCAAACTCTGACCCACTTCATGAACTTGTTCTCTTGGAGATGTCTGACCTTTCAGACCCAGAACATTTCTGGGATCCAGGTATATATCCTTCTGCTGTAGCTTGTTTCCATGACTAAGAACAGTAATTACTCATTAAAGACACCTTTGTTTATCAAAGTTTGCTGTCTGGCAGCTGAAAACCTGAGTTTCTGTTCTGTTTATGTTCATCCTCTCAGTGAGTTTTGGTTTTTTTTTTTCAATTTATGACTACAGAAAATGACCTCAGATAAAGAACAGTCATTTCGTTGTAAAGCCTGAGTATAAAGTAACATCTGCTTCTGTGTCCTTAATGACTCTTGAAAAGTCTGTTTCATGTTGCCTCTAGGAATGCTTAGTTATGTTATGAGAAGAGTTTGTTCTCTAGTGGATACCTGGAGAGTACAGTCTTCTAATGATGTAATTTCTGTCCCTGGGGGCATTAGAGGTCACTGTCCAATGCTAATGCTAGAGATCTGTAGCAAAATTTTGACAATGTATTTCTTCAGAATCTCTTGCTGCTTCTTGCCCAAAGTAATTTTGGCCAAAACAGATTCTCTTTGTTTGTTATCCCTTATTTCTTTGCATCTTTCACATCTGTAATGTTGTTATAGGTTTTTTTTTTTTCCCCACCCTCTTTACTTTCTTGGACAGGAATACATTACTAATTCTCATTAAGCTTATTCCATGTCTGTGTCTCCATAATGCCCAGTTTCATTTTGTGTATCAGTAATTAATGTTCCTAGCATTTGTATACAAATAACTCATTCGTTTCTTGCTAGTGTGTGCTCATGTAAACTAACTGATACTTGTTTAATTCCATCTCAGCTTGATTGAATAGAATGTTTGAAGTATCTATTCAGTACTGTAGTTTCATGTTAAAAGAGTTGCAGTGAGCAAGTGTATTCCTCAAGGGGGATGAATAGATAGAATTTCTAAATTAATACCTTCAAATAAACAGTGCAATGTCTCATTTTATGGAAATAACTTCCCATTCTCACCTTCTTTCTTCAGGTTCCATCATTTTTCACAGATGCTGAAAGGAGGTCCCTTCTGGATGCAGCTCAGATTGTTGGATTAAATTGTCTTAGGTTAATGAATGACATGACAGCAGGTAAGTAGGGTAAAATAACTATTTCTGCAAATGAAAGGAGTGATAGAGGGTGCATTTAGTTACTCTAACAAGGTTGACTCGAAAAATCAGACATAAGACATAAGCATTCTAAAAACTTGTTGCTTTTCTCTTGATTTACAGTCTTTTATCTTAATGTCTTCTGTGTGAAGGGGTGTAAGAGTTGAAGCTTTAGTTATCTCCTTGAGTACTTATTTAGGAGTCACCACATGTGCCTGGACTATTTGTCCATTTAGTATACTGTTCAGATTTCACGGAAGAAACCTCATGATGCACAGCTGAGGGACTTAGGCAGTCTTAAAGTTCCTTGATTAAGTGTCAACACTAAATAATTTCCAAGGCTTTTGTCAGCATAACTGTGGTTTTCAAACCCAAAAAGGTGATTAATCTCCTTTGGTAATCTGCTTGGAACTCTGAAAACACTGACAGCACATCGCAGCGCGCACTGGTAGCCCAGAAAGCCAACCACATCCTGGGCTGCATCAAAAGAAGGGTGGCCACCAGGTTGTGGGAGGTGATTCTGCCTCTCTACTCTATGCTTGTGAGACCCCACCTGGAGTGCTGTGTCCAGCTTTGGAGTCCTTAACATAGAAAGGACATGGACCTGTTGGAACAGGTCCAACGGAGGGCCACGAAGATGATCAGAGGGATGGAGCACCTCTCCTATGAAGATAGGCTGAGAGAGCTGGGGTTGTTCAGCCTGGAGAAGAGAAGGCTCCGGGGAGACCTTATAGCAGCCTTCAAGTAGCTGAAGGGGGCCTACAGGAGAGATGGGGAGGGACTCTTTGTCAGGGAGTGTAGTGACAGGACAAGGGGTAATAGTTTTAATGTGGAAAAGGGGAGATTTAGATTGAATATCAGGAAGAAGCTCTTTACTGTGAGGGTGGTGAGACACTGGAACAGGTTTCCCAGAGAAGTTGTGGACGCCCCATCCCTGGAAGTATTCAAGACCAGGCTGGATGGGTCTTTGAGCAACCTGGTCTAGTGGGAGGGGGGTTGGAACTCGATGGTCTTTAAGGTCCCTTCCAAGTCTAACCATTCTATGGTTCTATGAGTCTGTGACAGAACCAAGATTTTATTGGGTCTGTCTTAAAATAAGCATTCTTACCCCGCCTTCCTGCATTTTTCTGGTTGCATTTGAGAAAACATTTGTTCCATGTTTTTAAATGGTATAATAACTAGCACTTGTTTCCTGGGGGAAGGATTTGGAAGTAGAAGTCTGTACCAGAAGACAGTTACTTTTCTGGTCTGACTGCTGCTCTGGCTGCCCATGTTAGATAAGTAGGGAAAGTTTACTTTGGGAGAATGCTCTGTGAGAGCATTTTTGGTGCACAGCAGATGGATTCATGCTTTTTGAATTTATTTTTTTTAAGGAGTAAAGCAGTCTTAAATATGGATTGATGTATTTGTACCATATAATGTTTTTCTTGAATCAGTTTCAGATGAGTATCTACATGGTAATGTATAAGGTTTCTAGTAAATGTTGTTGTTTCATCAGTTTTATGATCTTTGTGTTGAACACTGTATATTTGCACCTCATGAGGAGCAGATCTGACTATTGCAAAAGGCATAGTTGCACATTGCTGTCATCTAGTTTTAGTTTAATTCTTTCTTTATATAGCGAATAGTGCTACAGAGAATGTGTAGTAATGTGAATTTTTGGTTGGGTGTGGACCCCACAGTAGGTACACTGTCCCATGTGCCTGGATTCTTCTGAGTTACAGGGCATATACATTTCTAGGGTGACTGTGGAGAGAGGAGGAGGATGGATGAATATCAAATCTTCAATTCTGTTTTCAAAATGTTTATGAATAAACTTTGTATCCGTAAAGGAAAAAAAAAATAGTTTAGCACTCAAAAAAAAAATGTTTTTTCAGCCTTAACAGTCAAAAAGAGTACCTTACCAACCCCTTTCTGTATTGAAGCAGAAGTAATCCTTCACACCTGATTCAGAGATGACCTTTCATCGTATGAGCCAATTAAAGGCCTTGCCAGAAGGGAATTGTCACTTCATTTTTGTTTGGCAGAGCACATCAGCACAGTCTTTGGCTGTGCAAGAACCTTGAGAGCTTTTCAGGACTTTTTAGCAAGGATCTTTAGAAGCTTTGCCATTAGGATGAGAAGTCCCCAGAACGATAGATAGCTTTCATTCCCTTAGCAGCACTAGCAACCTTTCTTCACTGTGTTGCACATAGCATTTCTAATTTTCTTTTCCTTACCTTTCAAGGCTAGTAAGTACTATCCAAGCTTTTCTACTATTTTAAATGTAAGAATCTTTAATCACATCTTTGGGGAAGTGGTCCTGAGGTATAGTAGGGCAGAAAAGAAAAATTGTTTGGTTTTTTAGCAAAAGACAAATTCTGCTGTGGTTTATCAAGTTTTGTTCATGAATTTATTTTTAGCTTAGAAGCAAGGGCAATGTGTTCAGTCTGCTCAGAAATACAAACTATACGTGAATGAACAGAGCAATATGCAGTTTCAGTCAAATGTAGATCAATGTAACAGATACATTTCTTTAAATAGAGTTTCTGTTTTTAATTAACTACCTCTTAGAGACTGCTTGTGGGAGTGCAAACACTGCTTGTTTTTGTAGACCCCAGACAATCCATACAGATGAGAATGAGTGCACCAACTGCAGGGAAACTTTGAGACATCAGAATTCATAGATCTCAAGTCTCTGGGCAGGAGGAAACTTGACCAGGCTTGTTCCAGATGGTCTGAAAGAGGGAGTTGATGTCCCTTTCTCCTCAAGTGAGAGGACATCAGTGTGACTATAAAACATTGCTTTTCAGAGTACGTGTTCCAGGCCTTCCTTGACACCTTCTCTAATTCTCTAATTCTCTTGCCTGATAATCTGTCTAGTATCCTCACTGTTATCTGCATCTTGGCATTTTTCGTCATACACAAATATACATTCCATCTCATCTCACAGTCTTAGCCTTTCCTACGTAGCCATGTAGCCAACCAAGACTCTAGGGTTTTAGTTATCTTCAGTTACTGCATCAGCCTTCTGCCTAGTCTTGACGCTGCTATCCATCCAGAATGAATGCTGCTGCAAAACTGTGTTCTGTCCTTTGACTTCATTATCTTGTGCTTATGTGTCCCACTGGCTTCTGTTTTGATGCACTTAACAGTGTCCCTGCCTGATATTGTGTATAGGCGAAGATTCTTCCCTTTTGCAGCATCTGCTGACCACTTACACCATTCTCAGACAAAGACTTTGTGCCTGGGAGATACTCCTTGTAGATACAAAAGTGGGTTTCAGTTTTCTTATAAAGATGCTCTGTTTTCTTGATTACTATTGCAAAGCAAAAAAAAAAAAAAAATTGTTAATAAACAGGCCAAAGTGGAAAACAGGATTGTTGTTTCTTAGTTTTGCATGCTTAAACACTTACAGAACATATACATGACTGAAGAAGGATGTTTTACTTCTCAGATCCTACAATATAATTAGTGGAATAAAGCTTCCATGTAATTAAGAGCTTGCATAGGTGTATATCTGGAGTTGTCTCGCTGCTCTTGATCCTATAGCTTAATATTTATGGGGATGTGGTGGCATGAAATTGGAGACTCACTAGAGATTGCATTGATAATATCTGACACTTGTTTTGCAGTGGCTCTGAATTATGGGATTTATAAACAAGACCTTCCAGCTCCTGAAGAGAAGCCACGGATAGTTGTATTTGTTGATATGGGACATTCTGCATTTCAAGTATCAGCCTGTGCATTCAACAAGAGTAAACTAAAGGTAGTGAGATTAACTGAAAATAAAAGAATTTATGAGACATTAGAATCAAATAGCCTCTAAACCTGCCTTGTTTTTAAAATTCTGAAATAATTTAATGCATGGGAAAGGGCAACAAGTCAAAAGCTGAAAATTTTTCAGTGTCCTTTGTTTCATTAGGATGGCTTCAAATAGAGGCTGTAAATTCCTTGCAATACACCAATGTAAGATACACAATGTAACTCCTATTTTTTCATTTGTTTTATCTAAATGGATGGGTGTGTGGGTTAAAATTGTGAATGCTTAAGATTGTCATTTGGCTACTTAGTCTTACTTCCACTGTAAATGTGAAGAGCAATTTTTGGCTCAGGTTGCTGATTGAAGTACTTAAGTCTGTACAATGGAAAATTGGCTGACTTGTCCCCAACCTTTTTGAAGCAAAGGCTTGCTGATACTGGAGGACTGCTATTCCATTTGATTTTTCCTGAGTGTAAGACTGAATAACTGTTTTCTTTCAAACCAGGTACTTGGCACAGCATTTGACCCTTTCCTAGGTGGAAGAAACTTTGATGGAAAGCTAGTAGATTACTTTTGTGCAGAAATAAAAGCCAAGTACAAACTAGATCCAAAAACAAAAGTTCGAGCTCTTCTTCGTCTGTATCAGGAATGTGAGAAGCTAAAGAAACTGATGAGTTCAAATAGCACAGACATTCCCTTAAACATTGAGTGTTTCATGAATGACACTGATGTATCTGGAAAAATGAACAGGTGAGTTCTGTACCAGACAGGCGATTCCTTTGGTGGCCATATTTCTTAAGTGTTTCTTCCCATGTTTAGAGAAACTTACTGCGCTAAATTCCAGTGCAGCTGCTGAATAGCTGTGGCATTTTGGTAATGATAGAATAACTAAGGCTGTAAAATATAACGTTCAGCTACCTGAGCAATGTTTCAGTGTAATAACATGGGCTTAAGAGGCTTGGATGTTTTTTTGTGGAATGACAAGTTCTAATACCATGGATTGATGTATGAAAATCAGACTGGGGAGGGGAGGGAGGAGGGAAGGCAAGGGATGGCTGCCTATTTAGGCCTCCTGCGTGTTTTAAGTAACTGAAATCCCATACTGCTCTTAAGATAGCAACAATTGAAGCTTTGTTCCTTTGTTCTTACCTTACTGTGGATATTGGCAGAGAAATAGAGGACAGTAAGTGGTGCTTATGGGGGATGATATGATTATGACCCGAGTGTAAATGAAGTCTGTGTGTATCTCTTTCTCTTGCACACATTCATAGGTGCAACTTAATTTGCAGTCACTGTTAGTCCTGTAACTACTGCCAAGAGTATTTAGGCAATGTTTTTTTCATTGTAAAGGAAGCATCACTGTTTTCTTTATTCTTATCTGTAACCTTTCCTGATAGGTAAGTATATAGCACCTGCCCAAACAATACCTTTATCTTATTTAACTACACTGATAGCAGCAGAATAGGAAGATTTGTAAGCTGCTGTTCATGTACTGCCTTGTCTATGGTTGTCACTTCAGCCTACTTACTGGGGTTTTAGCTTTAAATCTCTTTGCGGTGTAGTTAACAGACCTGGGCAGCATCAGTTTGGAAACAAGAATACCAGGAAATCTTACTGGTGGAATAGGCATTCTTTGGTTAATTCTGTTTTCTTTCCTTAGGTCACAATTTGAAGAATTGTGTGCTGACTTGCTGCAAAGGATAGAGACGCCTCTGGTCTCGTTAATGGAACAAACACAACTGAAAGTGGAAGATATAACTGCTGTAGAGATTGTAGGAGGAGCAACACGCATTCCTGCTGTCAAAGAGAGGATTGCTAAATTCTTTGGCAAAGATGTCAGTACAACACTGAACGCAGATGAAGCTATAGCTAGAGGCTGTGCTTTGCAGGTATAGTACTGGCAACACTTTCTTGAAGAATTAGCCAAGCAGTTATGAGAAATGGCACAAATGGTCCATTTTAAAGCACACAAGGGAACGTACATTGTTCACTGGGTCTTTTTTATGGGACTCTGCTGTTTAAAGCGTCCAGAGCACTCATCTGTGGTACAGTACTTTACTGAAAATGCTGATGCTGGGTGTATTCGGTAAGCAAGCAGTCCAGTCCTCTTCAAAACAACACGATCTAGGCATCTTGAATGAGAAAAATTTAAGTTGCTGTCAAGCTGAGGGAAGAGATATTTTTAGTCAAAGTGTATGAGAGCCCAAAACATTGCACCTTTGCATTTTCTGGTATCCCACTTTCCATCAATGTGAAACAGACTTTTATTCTGTCTTCCCTCATTTTTACAGTTTCCAACTGGTGGACTATATTTTTACAAGCAAACCTCTCATTCTGCCTTTTCTTCTTTACTCATTCTCTTATTTCACCCTTTCTTCTTTGACTTGTTTCTTTACCCTGTCTCGCTAATTGCTTTCCATCACTAGCAATCTGTTGTCTCCAGGGAAAGAAGCAAAACCTGTAAGAAAAACACCACTTCTTTTAGGACTAAGTAATGCAGCACTTCCATGCTTTACAGTCCTGATACTCGTTTAGACTTACCTTTTTTCACAAGCTATGGCAAGGGTAGGGCTGAAAGACCTGCTTACCCAAAGAGTATAAATGCTTCTGTATGAGATTTGTTTTCTTATCATACTCTATTGAAATCAAGACATTACCTAGCTTTGTTTTAGTAAAGTCAACACAGTTCTCCCTTTGTATTGAAATAATGAAGTTTGACTAGCTCCGTTTCAGTAAAGTCAAGGCAGTTCCCTTTTTCTTGTTTAAAGACGTTTAGCTGTCTGGGTGGGTGGAGCAGAACGGTTAACCAACTTTAATGCATGTCTGTTTTTTGTTTAGTGTGCGATTCTTTCTCCAGCTTTTAAAGTGAGAGAATTCTCTGTGACAGATGCTACACCATTCCCAATATCTCTGTTGTGGAACACGGAAGCAGAGGACACAGAAGGGTAGGTAGCTCCAACTATAGTTCTGTGAAGCTTTTGACCTTCATAATTCAAGGAAAATGTTCTTAGTTGCATTTAAAATAAGGTTTTGGCAAGCTGATGGAGGAAACCTGTAGACTGTGTGCAAGAGATGGTTGACAGTGGAGTGTGTAAAGGCATGTGTTGAAATTTTAACCATAGCTTCTCATGTGTTAAAAGATGAAGGTTAAAGTTGTGATTGAATGAGCCATCAACCAGTATCTTGTCTTGCATTGCCCTTATCTGGTTGTCAGGTTTTGGAGTGCAAAATGAACTAGAACAACTGCTGGATCCTGATCCTGCTTTTCCTTTCTGGCTGTTTTTTTACTCGAGGTGTTCCTAACATCTGTCTGTATTCCTATTTTAGTAGGATCTTTATGTACTATGTAAATATTGTGTGCTTACATAAATAATATTTGTCTGGCTGAAAACACAAGCAAGGATTTAACTTTTAAGAGTTTTGTAAGAGAAATTTCTTGCAATTGCAGTGTCTTAAGACTCTGACCTCTCTGCTGTTAACTGCCACACCTTTGGGAAATGCAGTTGCTGTCTAGGATGTAAGGATGTAAGATGTCTTTGTAATTCAGCCTTTTTTTATGTCTTCTGTGGAGATGCAGAACCTAATTGTTCTGTCACGTACTTCTGAGAGCAACCTGTGAGTTCACAATCTAGGTGAAGCTTTATTTTCTCACTTCTAGGTCTTTAGATGAGATCCTTCTATAGTTAGGAGACAAAACGTAGTTGGAAATTAGAATCAGACTGGCACAACAGCGGACAGATGCTGGAGGAAGAACATAAAGCTTGTTGTCTTTCTGTCATATCAAGGAATGAATAATAATCTGGTGTCAAGCCTCTCATCTGAGCCACAGAAAGTAAATGCGTAATGAATTAACAGGTCTATAATTAGCCTTTTGAGACTGAGGAAGGGTGCAAATTATGATTTAAATTATGCTTATCCAAGCTCAGAATAATGTATTTACAGGAAACAAATTCTGGAGGTCTGCTGGTAATGTGTCACTGAATTGCCACCTACATCTAAACTTGCTTCTGAGACTCAAAATTAGTGGAATAGGACAGTTTCCCATTACAGTACACAACAGCAATTGTTTTGTTTTCCCTTACAGTACGGTAGTGAAGTATCTTCCTTGGACTTGTTCAGAAGGGTAAATGTGTCAAAACATGGTGACACTTCTGTGAAGAGTTCTGACCCTAGATCAGAGCCTTTCAGCTCAAATACTCTGCTAAAAGTGATGTTTTTCTCTTCATTATAGGGTTCATGAAGTGTTCAGCAGAAATCATGCAGCACCTTTCTCCAAGGTTCTTACGTTCTATAGAAAAGGTCCATTTGAGTTAGAAGCTTTTTATTCTGATCCTAAGGGAGTCCCATATCCTGAGTCAAAAATTGGTAAGCCATTAATTGTCCTGAAAGTGGTTGTTTGGTCTTAAATTAGTTCTGTAACTTTGTTGTATTACAGTACAGCTATATGACACATATTTAGTTTTTTTTGTGTCAGGAGGACTCAATTTTCAATTCTCCATTCCATAGGTAACAGAATTTGGAGGTGTTTTTTTTTATTTTTCTGACTTCTAAAGTTGTTTCAGTCCAATGAAGAAATTGGGGGAAACTATAGTTGAATGCCCCAGACTAGAATGGGGGCTATCACTACAAAACATAACTTTTAAAACTTTTTAAATCTTCTGCTTATTGCTTAAGCAAGGCATAAATAATTGAAAAAGTATATCCTGCATATAAAAAACTTAAACACATCTTGAGTAACTAGTTGTGTTTTCCTGTACTCTCTGGGTTTGATATAACACTGAATAAGTTTTTATCAAGGCAGTCTGAAATAATGGGAGCTACAAGACTACAGTATTGATTTGAATTGTCTAGGTAACATTTATAAGCAGCTCTTTCATCCTTTTTGATGAATTACAACATCGACAGTGTTCACACTTACAAAGTCTATGATGTAGTTAGTGAGAAAGAGATTGTGATGGTAAAGGCAGGACAATTAAATAATTGCTCTTGATTTCTAAGCATGCAATTAATGTTGTATGTTTGCATGAAAAATTAAAGCTATTACTAGTTGCCGAGTAATTGCTTGGTTTTTTTAGAAAGTTCAACTCTTTTTTTTTTTCCTCAGAGTGGTAGAAGAAATGGCAGTTGTATTGAAAATATTTAACCAAAGTTCGTCCTGTTGTTTAACAATGCACTTAAAATACAGTGTCACTAAAATTTCAGTGTTAAAGATCAGCTTTATAAATGTTCTTTAAATGGGTAGAAGAATATATAGGGCAAAAACTTTTCCATCTGATTTACCAATATTTCAGCTAATGCTTAATGCACTACAAAGTTACCAAAACCTATTATGCGAACTGAAAAGGTCAGTTATTTTCTTTACTTCAAAGCAAATCATGTGGTTGTTTCACTGAGTCACAAAGTTCAAATACCATATGTCTTAGAAAACAGCACAGTATTTTGTAGTTACAGAAGCAGCAAACTTACTTTCATTTTAACTCTTACCATGAAGACTGGTGGTGGGATGTGTGACTGTTCAATTTATATGGTTTTAACGAACGAGAAGATGTTTAACTGCTATTCTGCAGACTAGTAAGAATAGAGCTGAAAATCAAACTGTTTTCAGCTCAGTCATGGATTAACTCTTTGCTCAGAACAGAGTTGTTAGTAGTCCTAATGGGCAAGTCAGTAGTTGTGATAAGATTTCCAAAAGGGAAGACAGGTCACAACTCCAGTATTACTGGATTTATAAGAGAAGGGAGGATTACATTCTTTAGCCTGTAAAGTAAGCAGGTAAAATGCATAGGGTTTAGATCTTTTGATGAGGGAATTGTGTGTGCAAGCATCTGTATACCCATCTGGTGATGAAATCAGTGAACTTTACTTTGCAGCTATAGAAGCACTGTAATCTCCAGGTCACTGTTTTGGTGATAGACACATAACCATGTAGTAGGCAGGAAAAATGTCTGCTGTTAATGTCAAGGAAATATGATTCTTCATATACTGTTAAACTAGTTGTTGCTCTGTTTTAGTTTCCGAGTGCTTGTTTCAAGTATTACAGGAGTTACAAAATGGTTGCATTCTGCCCTAGAGTAAAAGGTAATAGTGGACTTACTTAAATGTTAGAAGCTGAAAGGAACACTTTGAGAAATGCTGTTTCTGTGTTGGGCAGGAACTTGTGTTATAAAGATATACCACTTAACATTGGCATTAGACTAAGTCTTTGTAGTTTTTTCATCCCATTAGAGCATCATGGATAGCACAAGTAAGGGGGAGTAAACTTTTAATTTTGTATTTACTCTATATTACTAGCAGCAGGAGAATCCACCCTAGATGGTGAAAATAGACATTCTCCCTTTTGGTTTGTAAGGTAAAGTTAAAAGCAACATACTTTGGGGTGTGGGATTTTTGTAGTATTCATTTCATTTTGAAGACCATGAAATTAGCATAGAGGCTTCATCAAATGTTTATAAAATGAGTCCTCTATGAAAGTGGGAGGTGTTTTCCTGGCTCTGTTTAATTCCACTGTGTGAGCATTGATTCTTTTGGGTTTAGGTAGGTATGTTATCCAGAATGTGGCAGCGCAGAAGGATGGAGAAAAGTCTAAAGTCAAAGTGAAAGTCCGTATCAATACTCATGGCATTTTCAGTGTGTCCACTGCATCCATGGTAGAACCAGTTAAAAGTGAAGACAGTGAAGATGTTGGCATTGAGACTGAAGTGGAATCTCAGGACCAGAGGCCTATTGACAACTCAAGTGATGTAAGTTGACCTTTCTTGTGTGTGAACGTTCTTACTGATGAAAGTGTTTTGTTGTTGCATACTTTGGAGGAAAAATACCACCTTCAAAGGAAGTAAAATGAGGTTAATTGAGATGTGTATAGCTGTCAGGAAATATAATGTCTTTATATGAAGAAGAAGAGAAAATCTATGCTATCTTGAAAGTGTGTGGATTTCAAAATCAATTATTGGGCAAAGTACCAAATAGCAGCAGGTGGGTTGCTTGAGGGTGGGGTTGTGGGCTGCCATAGTTATCAGACTGTTCCAAATAGGAGAACTTGGCTTGGATTATTACTCATATGTGCTCTTTGTGTTAAAAGCATTTGTGCATAATCCTTTGTATTAGTAAAGTGTTTTTTGAAATTTTTGTGGAAGGGAAAGCTGGATTGTTTTCTCCAGCATTGAAGGGGAGGGGAACACTGGGGAATAATGCAGCACTGTTACGGTGTACTTGATGTTTTAATAGTTTTCTGAGGGGGAAAAAGAACTTAAGGCTATGACTCAATAAATTAAAAGCCACTTTTTGTAAGAGAAAGTGGTAGCATATGCACACACGCACACGAGTGTTATGCTGGAAGCCTGGCACTGGTACCATTTTCACTAAGTCCTCCTGAACTCGCACCTAGTCTGTATCTCCGTTAGAAAAGCGTGTGTGTTTCTGCGTGTGCACAGAATGTTTTGTAGGGCACTTTATACAGTATGTGCGTCCGAAGTGAAGTGCCCTATAACTTTTATTAAATACAAGTGCACATGCCTTCTACATCCTTTGTGCCTGGGCTTTCATTACAGAAAAATATCCAGCAAGAGAACAGTGAGGCTGGAACACAGTCCCAGGTACAAACTGATGGTCAGCAAACGTCACAGTCTCCCCCTTCATCAGAACCTCCCTCTGAAGAAAACAAAATCCCAGATGTCAAAGTGAGTGACCCTTTAACTCTGTTGAAAATGTTATGCTCTATAATGGTGGCGTTAAAATGGTAACATTCCAAGAAAAAGTAAGGAATTTGGAGCTTGGAACCTTTTTCATTTTTATACATTTTATATTGTGAAAAATAATGTATGTATATTGATAATTTTTGTAAAGATTTTTGCAAAATAATTACTGCAAGAAGTCTTTCTCTATTACTTCCCTGTCTTTATGCAGTGTTGTACAGCTAATTTGTTTGGGTTGCAGACATTTCAATTTGTTTAACAGCTGTTAGAAGCCAAGCTTATTAGACCTGCTGAGAGAAGTTGGGATCAGGAATTCATAAACCTAAGAGGAAATAATCTACGTGAAAAACATAGGCTTGTGTGATATGGCTAGTAGTTTGCTCTTTTGTCTGTATAAGATGAAAAATGTTCTGAGTTAAAATCTTGCCACTGTCAGCATCACCAGTGTAGTGCTAAGCTACACATGGGCACTTCTGGAAAACCTGCAGATACACCATATAGCTGAGAAACATCCTCCGTGTAGCTCAGTACTTACTGTCCAGGAAATAGACTGTAAGCAGACCAGGATAGGAGGTGGAGTCCCCAAAGGGAAATTTTATTGTGAAGATTCTGAAAGCTCACAGAAAATCTCTGCATGTTCTTCATGTTAGTGTTTCTTTCATCATAGTGCTACTTCATCAGAAGGAAGTCAGGAAAATTATCTTATTTTTCTTCTCTCCAACTCAGACAAATGAGAAGAAAGGTGATCAGCCCCCAGAAGCTAAAAAACCCAAGATAAAAGTGAAGAATGTGGAACTACCTATTGAAGCTAACTTGGTTTGGCAGCTAGGAAAAGATCTCCTCAATATGTATATTGAAACAGAGGTGAGTTAGAGTGTGGTTTAGACGTCAAATGCAGTTATTAACCATTCATCTGCTTTTTAAGGCAACCCCTGATCTTTTCCTGTAACCCTGAAGTGTGGACTCTAATTTGCAGTGAGCTAATACACAGTCCAGTTTTAACACATAACTGACAGATGATAATCAGATTGAAGTGTTTTTTATGGCAGTAGCATCAGAGTACTAATCCATGGAATAACATCACAGATTGGTTCAAGCTGTTGTAATCTAGAGAAATGTATCCCATTTCTTCAGGTGAGTCCACTTTGTAGCAATGAGAATTCCAGCACTTGCATGAGTCAAAGCCTCTGGGAGATTAATGAGTTTTACAGGAGCTGTGCTTTGTAGACTGCTGTTTGAGCAGAGGTATTTTTAAATTATTCTGTGGTTATACAGGGAAAGATGATTATGCAAGATAAACTGGAGAAAGAAAGGAATGATGCAAAGAATGCAGTGGAGGAATATGTGTATGAGTTCAGGGACAAGTTATCTGGACCATATGAAAAGTTTGTTTGTGAAAAGGTAAGTAATGGTTTCAGGAACATCTCTGAAAATATAGATACCAAATATCTGTTCTGTATTCTTTCATCAAGCTTTCTCATAGTTACCCTGGAAATAGCTGAAAACCATAACTCATTTGAATGATGTTTGGGACTGATCCAGAGTTAGGTTCAGGCTTAGCAAATAATACGTATCCCTGAAAATAATTTTTATCACAAATGGGCAAGTTTTGATTCCAAATAAAGTTGGTGACTATAAGGAACAGTTGTGTTGCTGTATCCGTAACCAAAAACATGAATTAAAGTTGCACCTTAACCATTGGCCTAATCATGGACAAAAGGCTACAAATGCCACCTATGTTGTAAATGTGTATGTTTCCCAATTCAAAAGCTGGTGTGGTTTGTGTGACTTGATTAGGGAAAAGCTGCAGTAGAAATGTAATTTATATATTGGAGGCTAAGAATTAATACGTATATCTACCAGTGTCCTTCTACTGCAAGACACACAGTCAATTGATGCACATTTTGAAGTTTGACATGATTTATATTGATACATAGGATCTGCAGGGATTCTCTGCACTCCTGACAGAGACAGAAGGCTGGCTGTATGAAGAGGGTGAGGATGAAGCTAAGCAGGTGTACGTAGACAAATTAATGGATTTAAAGGTAGGTCTGTTAGTATGCCCAAATTGTTTGGTCTGATATTTTGGAAACTTTGCAATGTTCACGAATCACATAACACGTAGGAATTACTTTTTCTAGAAATTAGGTACTCCAATTGAAATGCGCTATCAAGAAGCAGAAGAACGACCAAAGCTGTTAGAGGAACTGGGACACAGGCTCCAGTATTATGCTACAATAGCTGGGGAATTCAGGAATAAAGTAAGTGGCCTCAAAATACCTTTATTTTACCACCTACTGCTGTTTCACTGAGGCTCACCAGCTGGCAGAAGCTTCAAATTCACTTTCAGATGAGCTGCAATCTACTGTTATATAGGTCACAAATTTAGCACCACAAATATTTCCCAGTACTCAAAAAAAAAAAAAATATAAATCTCCTAGTGTGTCATATCTTGATACTTCTGGATGTTTTCAGGCCAAAAAGGACATTCTTATAAAGAGTGAGGGTTGGGCTTATGGTCTGAATCTTGACCTTTTAAAAGCTAATCTGACTCTCTTTAGAAGTGTGCTCTTTCTCCAGTTCTCTTGGGAACAAGAATTGTGCCATGATGAGAAGCATTAGTGTAAAAGCTACTCTAGATAAATTTAAACACCTAGACTTTTTATTATATATGGGTGTTTAGGGTTTTTTTGCCATTGATATTTGAAGATTGCTTTCTTGATAAGCATTCCTGCCTTTTGAAAATTTCCTTCTTGGGTTTCAACTTAATGAGTTTTAATAGGGCAGCTCACAATGCTCAAACTAATGCAGTTTGAGATTAAGACTTGCATCAGAAACAATTATGTCCTCACAGCTATAGATTATAAATTTGTCATTTAAGTGAAGTTCTTCAGTAGTATTACAGAGTCTTGAAATAACTAGCACATTGAAAGTAGTACATTTAAGACCTGAATGTGTATTCAGAATTCTTAACCAAAATCATAGGTTGTGTTGCTGGGTGTAGTTCCCTCTCCTACTATCAGTTAATTGTGTAACTCTGGCATTGTAGGGAATGCTCTTAAAATTGAACAACTGATCCTTTCCCTTTCTGTGAACAGCAGAATTACAGTCTAAACTATAAGCTACCTTGGGCCCATGTAAGACTCTCCGGGAGGGAGGGGATTTCTGTTTATCAGCCTTGAAAAGAATGTTGTATTTTATGTGACCTGTTTGTGAAGCCTCTATTCCCTCTGTGAACTAGGTTTCCTGTTTGGTTATTGGACAAAGGAAGGTTTATTTTGGCATATGTCTTGTCTCTTGCTGTAACAGATCTGGCTTGTTGCCAACTTCTGTTTATTTTTGAAAATTCAGTAAAGATAGTAAGTTGTAAATAATTGGGATAGTCTTGTTGGCATAACTTGATGACAGTAACCTTGACATTTGTGTTTGGGCAGGATGAGAAATACATCCATATTGATGAAATGGAAATGATGAAAGTAGAGAAGTGTGTTAGTGAAGTGGTGGAGTGGATGAATAATGCTGTCAGTGCACAGGCTAAGAAGAGCTTGGATCAGGATCCAGCTGTGCATTCAAGTGAAATTAAGGCAAAGCTACAGGTAAGTTCTGTAAGAAACTAATTTTAGAGGCTGGTGCTAGTTAGGCTGACAGCTGTCCTCCTCCTTCTCCCCCAGTTTCGTCTTACTGCTCCAATGTTCTTAGAGGGTAGCTGAAACTAGATCAGGAGGAGATTCAGTAGAAGGTGGAGTAGCTCTACTATACTCTGCAATTCTGTGGAGCTTATTGACGTTTTATGTCTTTCAATCACCTAAAAAACTCGGGTTGTTTTTGCAGTGTTGCTGGTAGGCACAAAATAGACATGTGAAATCCAAAATAGTAAGTTGAAGAACGTTTCCCACAGAACTTCAGAAGGTAGACTGGTTAATTAATGTAAGGGTACTTGTCAGTAAGTCTTGTCAGTTTGGACTAGGGAAACATACAGAAGCAAGTTTTAGTCTTTTGGGCACAGGACTCTTCACGGTAGTAAAGCTGGTGATTCCTTAATATATCTTCTGACGACATCTTTTCCCTTTCTTTTAGGAGTTGAACAATGTCTGTGAGCCTGTTGTGACACAACCAAAACCAAAAGTTGACTCTCCTAAGGAAGAAAACCCATTAAATGAACGGGGTGATTATAAAACTGAAGACATGGGAGAAGATGACAAAAATTCTGAAATGCCTCAACAAAATGGTGAATGTCATCCGAGTGATCAAAACCCTGTTAGCATGGACTTGGACTAAACCACTGCACTTGCAGCAAGTTATTTCATCCCATGACAGAAAATATTTTTGCTGTCGTATGTGATGGGGGGTGGGAACGCATTGTTTTGGGAACTATTTATATTTTTTTCTTAAGACTTGTCTGGGATATGTTGTGTTATGGGAGGAAGAATAGTAATAGTGTTGATCATGACTATCCTAAAAGGAAAATTGCCTTGGTAACTTTCAGATTCCTGTGGAATTGTGAGTTCATACTAAGCTTCTGTGCAGTATTTAACCATTTGCATCACTAAAGATGAAAAGAAGACCTTGCTCTGAAATATACTGCTCCTTCAAAAGGTTGTAATCAAAACCTTCGTAGGCATTTGTAGATGCCAAGGTAGTTTTCTTCCGTCTGGACATCTAATTGGGTATGTCAGTAAAAAGCCAGTGTCTGTCCCATTCATAAGGACTTTCCAGAAGAAATCCTTCTGTTCTAAGGTTTTTGATTATTGCAATCTGAAACACTTATCAGGTAATAAGATGGTGAAATGTGTTAGTAGCATGCAGAAACGCTTACGTTTCATCTTTTGCTAAACAATACATTTTTCATGTGGGGTACATAAAATGAAGGAAATGCTAATTCTGTTAGTGTTATTGTGAAGCTTTTTAATGAGCTTTAAAATAAAGTTCATTTTACTGGTATCTCCTGACTTGTTGGATTTTGCTGTTTTCAGTACTTCTGGTGTAAGTGTTGCCCCTGTCACGGTTTGTGACAGACCATTGCTTTGTGTTCCTGTGCATGAGAATCATAAAAAGGTTTAAAACTCTCGCACTTAAACAGAACGGTTGTGCTGGGAGTTGCAAGTAGCTTGGCTGCTTAATGAGTTATGCCTCTCCTCTTTGCTCAAAGAGTTGTACATACCTGAAAGAACCTGGAAACTTCACAGATGTTAAGGCATAGGACAAAATTTGTAATGCACAGAACCCTACAGCTTAAAGACAATCTGCAGTTCAGAATAAGATGTTGAAGCCTGATTGAATACTTAGGCCAGGCTCTGCTGCCTTTTGTTACAGACTAAACTGAGTGATAAAATGAGATTTCAGTCCATTCTGCTGAGGAAGTGGCTCTTGTGAGACCTTGGGAAAGGTTTTTAAAAATTAAGAATTCCTCAACTAAATCTCTGTGGTCTATTGAAGAAGCTTATTTTTAGGTGCTTGGGAGCAGGGGAGGAAGCTGAAAGAAATTGTATCCTCTGCTTTAGACATCAAACTACACTAGCGAGTCAGGCACCTGAAGTACTGAGGAAAGGATTTTTCTTGGAAGCGTATTCCAAAGGGTGTTATTTCTACTGATGTGCTGGAGCACAAATCCCACATAAAAGGATGTGACACCAGCTGCTGGAAGATCACTGTCACTAAATGCAAAGAGTTGTTTTAAGGAGCTAGTGTGGCTCCAGCAGTATTCTGTTTGCAACAACAAAACCAAAAGGAGAAAAGAGAAATGAGTTCCCTGGAGCTACTGAAGAATGAGTACAAGTGAGAGGGTGGGTGCTTCTTAGGGCCAACTAATCCTATCCAGGGCAAGTGTTTTTCTTGTACTTAGTGCTTTTAGCAGCACTATAAGACTTCTCACAGCCAAAGACAGGAGCGATACTACAGTGTGTGCAAGTTCCCATAGTAGTAGTACCCATTTTTTTTGCCTTGACTATAAGTGACTGGATTATGAAAATGCAGATCCCTGTTATTGGCTGTTTTGAACTTTCTGTTCTTTATCTCTGCTGATCCCTTAGACAATTGTGTACAGTAGACAACACTAAGAATACTTTAATTTTTCCATATCCTTTCTCTAGAGTTAAAGAATAGGAAGTCAGACCCAACTTCAAAACCACGTTTGCAGTGTGGAAGAGTGCTTCTGTGTTGGTATTGTACACAAGAGTGGTAACCCATCAAGAGTTAAGTTTCTGTAACAGTCTACTGCTTGCTTAGATTATTGCTGAAATGGAAATTATGATTCTAATGCTAAAAGATATGAACTTACATTACAAAACAAGTAGGATGTCATAGCAGGAAGCTTGGCCTGATCAGAGGAAAACTTTGTAGAGGCATTTTACAGTAGAACTCTGTCAGAACTTCTAGTCCTGGATCTACAAAAAGAAGCTTTACAGGCCCTAGAGTGATGGATTGGCATGTGTTCAGTTACCACTGTAGAAGGTACTGCTCTAATTTTCTTCTAAGGAACCTTCATAAAAGAAGTCTGCACAGAACAGACAAATCTGGGGGTTTTTTTCGGGTTTCTGGAACATTATTTCATAGCAGCTAATGATGTGGTAAGTGATTGATCTCTTATGATTTAGTGGCTTATTTAAATACTTACAGCGTTTGTGCTTTAACCTGAGAGGGGTAGGAAATGGAAGCAACAATCAGTGATTCAGCTTTTCCTCTGCTCCCCTCAATTTAATGAATTTTTAACTTTCTAATTTACCTTTTACCAGGCACATGTAAAAATCATGTGTGTGTGTTTCCAATTTAATCTCGGCATCAGTCATAGGGAGGTGAAGATGTTCAGGATGGTAGTTTCCTTCATGCTGCAACACACCAGAAGAACACTCAGCAGTGCAAGGCATAGAATCTCATAGACTGGTTTGGGTTGGAATGGTCCTTAAAGACCATTGGGTTCCAACCCCCCTGCCATGGGCAGGGACACCTTCTACTAGAGCAGGTTGCTCAAAGCCCCATCCAGCCTGGCCCTGAATGCTTCCAGGGCTGGGGCATCCACAGCTTCTCTGGGCAACCTGTTCCAGTGTCTCACAGTAAAGAGTTTCTTCCTAGTATCTAATCTAAATCTCCTCTCTTTCAGTTTAAAACAGTTACCCCCCATCCTATCACTATATTCCCTGATAAAGGGTCCCTCCCCATCTCTCCTGCAGGCCCCCTCCAGTACCTAAAGGGGGCCTAAGGTCTCCCCAGAGCCTGCACTTTTCCAGGCTGAACACCTCCAACTCTCCCAGTCTGTCTTTGTAGGAGAGGTGCTCCAGACCTCTGATCATCTTCTTACAAAGATCCTAGAAAAGTGTCTAATATATATAAACAATTATTTCTTACTCAGAAATCTGTGTGAAGTAGGCAAGGAGGTCAAATCTCCACTAAAAGTGTTTAAGGATGTGAGTAGAAAATGCTTAAAGTACTTAACAGTGCCTTACTGAATCATTATTAGCCTTATTTTCAAATATAAATATTTCTTAACTGTCAGTATCTTGCCAACATACCAGACTTGTTTTAAAAATAGAGTTATTCACAAAGTTTATTATCTCACAACATACATCAAATTTCCTTGAAATTTAATCTTGCTGTAATTGCGCATCTTAGGTGATTCAAGCTTACGTAAAAAACATGAGATTTAACAGAACCTGCTGCGTTTTACTCTTCCATTATGCTTTTTCAAAAGGTTTATTGGAATTAAAAGTTATGAAATGATTCACATTCTGATAAATTATTTTTTAAAGTTTGATTTTTAAGTATTTTAGGTTACTACTCAGAGCTTAGAACCACAGAAGCATAAGGACAAAATAGAAAGTAAAATCTTAAAGTTAAATTTATCTACCCTATAAGCTATCATAAAGCCTTGCTCTAGCACATTTTGGTGGACTAAGTGCATAGGCTGAATGTTATTAAAGTTCAAATGGTGCATTTTAACAGTTGACCAGGTACCTTGCCCCTCAATGAAATGTCCCTTCTATTATTACTGGTTCTCCTATTTTTGTGATAGATTTTACTTTCTACCTGGATGCATGTGATGAAAATGAAGGAGCCAAAATAAGGTCATCTCTCTGGAATACCAAATACAGTTGCTGTGTATGTAATGTAAAGTTTTCATTTGTCAGACAGTAGTCATGAGACATGATCTCATGTTGAATTTCATCCTGTTGTTCCTCAGCCTGTTGTAGGGCATGTCTTTGCATTTTCTAAGTACACTGTCCTATTTCCACCGCTTGAGTTGAGGACTTAGAGGACAGAAGATCCTCCCACTCACAGGACTTGTGGGTCTATCTGTATTTTGTAGGGAACCCAGAGGTGTTTCCAGGAGGCAGGAGTGGAAAACTCCCAAGGCTCAGCCTGGCCAAAGGTCCTGGGGAGGGAGGGAAGGTAACCATGTGAAGGGGTGCACAAGGAGGACTCATCTCTCAGCTCAGGGTGATACCAGCTGTAAAGGTGGTAGGGAGGTCCACAGTTAACTTCTGGGGAGAAGAGGAGCAGAAAGCAGGGTCACAATATACGTGTAACAGAAAGCTCAAACAGAAAAAGGTGGCACTGTTCTAAACCAGCTGTAAAGGAAGGAGGAGCCTGAAGCTTTGCTACAACTGATCTTTGGCTCCTGGCTCTTTATTTTACGAGGCCCTGGGCAACCTGGTCTAGTTGGGGGTGTCCCTGCTGACTGCAGGGAGGTCGGACTAGATGACCTTTGGAGGTCCCTTCCGGCCTGGACAACGCTATGAAATTATTGATGTGAATTGGGGCTACTGACTCTCTTAACTCTGTAGGTGAGGATACTGGACTGCCAGGTGAGTTGCTAAATTTGAGTGGAGGTATTAACTATTACAGCTGAGCACCTGATTACCAGGGTATCTGCTCCTCTGGTACATATAATGTTTATGTCCTATGCGTATATTTCTGTATTTTGTATCTCCCTGTGATTAAGCCACAGCACAGCTCTTAGAAAGATATTCCAAAAATAACTAGAGTCATAGAATCATTCAGGTTGGAAAAGACCCTCAGGATCATCGAGTCCAACCATCTACCCTACCCTACAAAGTTCTCCCCTACACCATATCCCCCACACCACATCTAAGAGACTCTTAAACACATCCAGGGATGGTGACTCAACCACCTCCCTGGGCAGCCTGTTCCAATACCTGACCACTCTTTCTGTGAAAAATTCTTTCCTAATGTTCAGTCTAAACCTACCTTGTTGCAGCCTGAAGCCATTCCCTCTTGTTCTATCACTAATTACCTGTGAGAAGAGACCAGCACCAACCTCTCTACAATGTCCTTTCAAGTAGTTGTAGAGAGTGATGAGGTCTCCCCTCAGCCTCCTCTTCCTCAAACTAAACAGTCCCAGCTCCTGGACCTTGATCAATCCCCCAAACTGGTATTGATTTCAGTGGATGTTAATTCAGACAGTTTTCAGCTGACTTGCAAAAGTGGTGAAGGAGACAAAACTGCATAGAAGAAAATAGAATTTAAGCATAAGATTGCCACAGATTTTTTTTGTGGCTGTTGTTAAAGAAGTATAATAGACATAATAAAACCCTTAACATCTGCATTTTTAAATTTTGAACTGTCTTTAAAGCTGGCCCCTAGTTCTTGCTGAAGGAAGTAAATTTTAAGTATTGTTTGACCTTGTTCTTCCTCCACAGAAAGTAGGATGCATATGGGAAAATAGAAAAAGCCCAAAGGCATTCCCTGTGGAATGAAGCAACCTCATCCTGTCACTCAAATGTTGCCCCTAGTGATTTAAAGTGCAGATAAAGACTAAACCAGAGGAAGCGAGACAGAACAGTAAAGGTCTAAACACTAAACCCAGCCCGTGAATCTGTACCGTATGGGTTCACTCTCCCCCAGAGAGGAGCTATGGACGAGGACAGCAGGACTCTGTCTTCACCCATCACCTCTGATCTACCCAAGCAGAGGCAGAACAGCACGTAGGTGCACAGGCGCCTACCAGGAAACCTGTGACAGCATCACTAACTGACACAGCCTGTTGTTAACCTCTGCTGTCAGCAATGGCAGGTGGCTTTAAGGATCAGTTTCAATGTATGGATGCTCATTCCTCTCGGGATCCCGCTCCAGAGAATGGGAAGGTGAGGGATCACCCAAATTGAGATTTAGAAAAGGAATTAAGGGATTGGACTACTGAGGGGTTGAGGGCACCGGCTTTCTTCAGCTGAGGAGCTCTGATGGCACGTATGGTCCCTGCACCCGGTGCTAGTCTGGCTTGTGTTGAGGCACTGAGGCTCCAGGGAGGATCAGACACATCCGAATGATGCTGAAGTAGAAGTGGCACCATGAATGGCACTTCAGGTGATTTGAGAAGCGATCACTGCCAACGACCTCTGGACCATGCAGAGGGCAGAGCTGAGGTTTCCCATGCTGCCAGTGGGGGATGGTAATTAAGTAACCTAATCACATTGCCAAAGCAGCTGGCTACAGCTGCTGGCTACAGGCCTGTGTACTTTGTGGATATCTCCACAGCCCCAGCTGAGCTACATAAGACCATCCTTGCAATACAACTGTGTTGCTTGTTACAAATGTGTGCTTGTCGACGATACGTATCTACAGCAAAATAAAGACTAAATCTGTAATATCCCACATGATTCGCAGTAATGCACAGGTACGGGTCACGAGAGAAGGATGTGTCACTGAATGACGTTGCAAAGAGGCCACATTTTGTGCAGGGTCAAGCACAAACCTAACGAATGGAAACTAGGTAAGTGCCCCAGTAATGCTGCTTTAATGGAACAAAATGTTAAAAGTTTTCACGCAGAGTGTGGAACGGACCCATGTGGGTAAATGGCTCCTACTGAACTGCAAGGATATGTGTGTCACAGGATGCTATGACAAAGTCCTTGCTGAGATTTTGCTCAGTCCTTGCCTCCTACTGAATTCAAAGTAGGTTTGTCAGCATTTAGCCAATGGGCCATTAAATTGTTTTACTTGAAATGCTACACAGGGGCAAGCTTAGCCACGCTGAAAACAAGCCCCTGCAATACCAAGGACAGATTTATGAGAACGTACAAGAGGAGGAAAGAGATTAATGTGAGGGAGGAGAGGGGATTTTGATTTGTTTGGTTTGTTGTTTTTTCTTTATATAGCCACAAATCACAGGCAGGACTCTGCTCATTTAAATCCTTATTTTCTCTTATCGTGTTTGCTCAGACACACACACATACGTACAACCCCTCAAACAGTCTCTCACAGTAGGAGCAATCCGTATTATGTGTGTTGTGGTGGCTCCTGCTCTGGATTCCCAAGGGCATAATCCTTGATGCTGTTGGCATGCACACACCCATTGCCATGGCCCCCATGGAGAACCTGTTTGTGGGGGGCAACAGCCATGCCATGGAGCTCCAGATTGAGATGGACGTCCAGGCTGGTCGTGTGATTAACTGGTAATTTACAGCCTGTGACAATACAGCACGGGCTGTTTTAATGGCCATACACTGCCTCATGGAGGGAGGGGGGGCTGTACAAAACCCAAAGAGGGGATACGTGTCTGCAGCAGCTCCTCAGAGAAAAAAGACTCTTTCTCCCTCCTCTTCATGCACGGGTTGTCTGGAGCTGCAGGGACGGTGCCAGGCTTGGGTCTGCGTGGTGTGGATGTGCCAGTGGGCGAGCTTACAGGCGTGAAGCTGAGCAGGCTCGAGGAGCAGAAGGAACCTGCAGAAAAACCAATGGTGATGGCAAAAACATTTCTCATTAATGGTGGAACATGAGCCTGTTGAGAGAGGAACACAAAGGGGATGAAATCAGAGTTAGAAACCGTGATCCCAAACCTTCCTCTACTGATCACCTTTTGCCTATAAGGCATTTATTCACTAGTGCTCTATAACATGCCAGATTTCTCATTCTTGTTATTTACCTCATCTATTCTCTGGGTATTTGTCTTCTGAGCAAATGATTGCTTTCTTTCAAAACTTTAACATAAAGAAAGAGCGAGATCAATAAAATACCTACATTTAATGAAAAAAACAACCCCAAAACAGTTTAAAAAGATTAGAGCAAGTCCTGGTATCAGGGGAAATCAGAGCTCTCCCACAGGATGGATCACCATGTAATGCCAGGGTCAGAGGTCCTGAAGGTTTTGCCACGCAGGGGAGATGTGTTGTGCTGTCACCAATTTAAGGGACTTGTTTTAAGGTGCTGAAAAATCAATAATCTGCATCTACATGGTCACGGATTAAAACCAGAGGGAGAGGGAAGATTAATTATGACTGCAAACTGACAAACAGTTAATTCACAGTTGTCTAAAAAACCACAAGTGTAGTCCTTTTTTTCCCAAAATATCCCTGTAGAGATCATTTAAAAAACCACCCCACACACCACAGAGCTGTGACATGTGCTGGGACGTGCTGGAACATCTTGGTGTTAACTCCTGCCTTGAGACCCATTGGAAATAAGTGTCCATGCTCCAGACCCCAGTGAGCCTGTAGAAATGTAAGCCTGCTTAAATGTGACAGAATTTAAGGATTACTCAAATTACAGAATTCGTAATTACTTTTCTATAACAAACAATGTCAAATGAATAAAACACCTCATGTTGACACAGCAACATGTCCTTGTTGCTGTGTTGAAATTATAGTAACAACCCCTTTGCCTTTTCCTGAAGCACTTGTAATGCATTTATTTGAGCTGCCCCTTCACAGCCTCAGAAGGCTGCCGTTGGTATGAGATGTCACCACCGTTGGCTTTCAGCAGAGCTGGTCAAAGAAAGATGGAAACAGTTTAGACTGGAAAACCTGAGTCTAGTGAAATGCAAAGCAGTCTGCTGAGTGGTGGCTTTTACTAAGGTTTCACCTTGGGGAGAAACCTTAGTAAAGTCCAGCAAGTCTCTAAAAGAGGCTGTTTTAGTGTTTTCAGAACAAAAGCAGTTTTCCTTTAGAAAAACACTTCAAATTCTGTTTATAATCTGTAAGATAAGTATATAGTAGAAGTAACCCCATAAAAGTCAAAGCCAACATTTTCAATCTATCTTAAATACTTTTCTAATGTTTGTTTTGCAAGGATTTTTGAAAGCTGAGCAATGTTCATTGTTTTCCCAAGCAGCACTTGCCTTTTCCACCAGCAGAGCCAGTGGGAAGCGGCATGTGAGGTTTGTGGCATGATCCAAACTATAGTGTCACCTCTGTAACCAGCTGAGGTGAGAAGAGTCATGGACAGTGACCATCACACGGGAGATCTTTGTGGCCATGGGGCTGGATGGAAGCAGAGAAAAGCCACAAAAGAAACAGCATTCATACTCTCCTTTCATTCAGCAGGCTCTTCAGCTTTGTCAGAGCATACACATAAGCCTGACCCTGCTGCAAGCTTGGTGGCACCTGATTTCCACTTCCCATCTCACTTCACAACCATGCAGTTTTAACTGGCTAGCCTTCCTCAAGTTCAGATTGTTTCTGTCTCTGACTTCTCCTGCTAGACTTTATGAAAACTAGTGGCTGAGGTCTATGCAATGCTGAGATTAAATTAACGGTTTATCACGAAAATCTCATTTGCCTGAATTAAATCAAGACCAAGTATTTATCTGTTGTGCCATGCTGATTTACCCTATGCTGTAACTTACTGCTCTCATTAAATAATGTATTTGAAATACAGACTCAAGGTGAATCCTTACTATGTCCTGACAAAGGGCTGAGGTTTCTGAGCACAATGAAGCTCATCTGCCAAGTCCTGGACCAAAGAGGTTGACAAGGGAGAGGCTGGTTTGGCCACTGCCAGAAGAGATTTGTCCTCCTTGGCCCTGGACACGTGCTCCCTGCTCAGGAAGGCCAGCCCCACGCAGGCTACACGGCCCTGCTGGGAAAAGAGGATGGCCAGAACACGGGAAATCCATGTCACAGATGGTAAAGAAGTTTCTGACTTCCCCCTTCCCTCTCCTCTCCCCGCCAGCTTTGGATAAAATGAACTATTTTTTTCTTTTAAAGAGAGAACAGGTGAGAGAAGTGTCCCAGAATAGCCAGTAGCTAATTACAAGCTTTTTCTTTTCCCATTTAGTTCTAATCTCAACATTGCCCATTCTGCTGAAGCCAATACACTTGGTTTCAACAAATGACCATTTTATGATGAAAACCTCTGTGTGGGCAGATGCCTGCCAGTGCTTCCCAGGAGGCTCCAAAGGAAATCCTGGACCTTGTAAGGAAAGAACAGACCCTTCAGGTCAACAGAAATGACAAACATGCTTTCTCTCTGCATTTTAAATCCAACCTTTGCCATTGCTGCCATGATCTGGCTACCTGAAAAAAGGCAACTGAATGCTTCTCTGATCAATGGCAAATGCAGCTTTCCATAGACTTTTTTTCCAATGAATGGTCCAAGACTGTGTTCAGAGGACAATAAAATCTTGAGGTGCTTCTGCTGAGGTATACAGACATACCCATGTCTCTGGGCTGACAAGTCAAGCTGACCTCAATGAAATTACTCCCAGCTTCCAAAGTTGTCCCCGGCCAAGCAACTGGGTATTTTCCCAAGGGAGTGGAAGGGGTGGGTTCACAGAGGGGTTTCCTCTGTGAAAAGATCCCCAAGGATTTGTGTATTTTGGACACATCGTTCATTTCAAGCCCCGACAGCCAGTTCTAGTGGTGGTAAAGTGATTTTTTCCCTGTTTTATTTTTTTACTGAGGTCTAAACACTAAGCTCAGGTTTTAATATAAAACAATTTCATATCATTTCATGCTGATAGGCAATCTCTTTAAGATGCAGTCTTTCTACTTACAAAGCATATGTTATTTATTCTGTCCCACCCGACAGCCACAATGTACCTCAAAGAACATGCAGGACACGCTTTGATTTATCAACATACTTTTCCGAGATTAGAAATAGATGTGGTATTTACACATGGTTAGTTTAAATACTCAAACACGGGCACATTTACCCACTCATCTCCAAAGGGATGGAACAGTAATAATTTACCACTGTGGAGTTCCTCTACCTCATGGAAATTACAGAACATTTCATCGACGTACTCAGTCCTATGTTTAGCACAACAGGCTCTGACTCGCGTGCGATGCTGTATTACAAATAGCATCAATGTGTTGTCTATGATGTAGCAGAGCAATGGCACAGGCATTTTGTTTTTTAAGAGCACCATCTGACTTGCAGACACTTTGCGGATGTGCAGACCCAGCCATGGACAGCCTGAGCCTGCTTGATCAGACTGGGCAGCTCCATCTGCTTCCACTGCAGATCTGCTCAGGTTTATTTTTGTCCTTTTCTGTCCAGAAGCTGTAGTACATGTTTCTTTCGGAGGCATATGAATTTGACTAATCCTTTAGGAATGTCTCGGGGGGGGAACTTCCCACAGAAAAGCACGGTTACTTGCAGCATAAACTCCCACCCGACGCATCTGGCCCTGGGACACGGCTCAGGCGATGCTGGGGAAGACCTTACTTGCTCCCGTTCACCTCCGTATAGGTGCAGTCACAGATCTCATCACACTTTCCTTCTGAAGGGGAAAAAATAGACCAAGCCACCCTCATTTATGTCCTTTAAACGTTTTCTAGTCTTACATAAATTTGCAAACCTCTGTCCCCTTATACTGGGTTTGTGTGGCCAGGTTTTGGTAGCAGGGTGGCTGCAGGGATGTCTTCTGTGAGAAGCTGCTATAAGCTTCCCCCATGTCCGATAGAGCCGATGCCAGCTGGCTCCAAGATGGACCCACTCCTGCACAAGTCTGAGCCCATCAGTGATGGTGGTAGCGCCTCTGGGATAACATAGTTAAGGATGGGGAGAAAAACCCAACAACTGCACAATTGTAGCCAGAGAGAGGAGGGAGAATATGTGAGAGCAACAGCTCTGCAGACACCAAGATCAGTGAGGAAGGAGGGGAAGGAGGTGCTCCAGGCACTGGAGCAGAAGTTCCCCTGCAGCCCATGGACGTCCATGGCAGAGCAGATATCCACCTGCAGCCCATGGAGGACCCCCATGCTGGAGCAGGTGGATGCCTGAAGGAAGCTGTGGGCCTGTGGAGAGCCCGTGCTGGAGCAGGGTCCTGGCAGGATCTGTGGATCCATGGCGAGAAGAGCCCATGGTGGAGCAGGTTTGTTGGCAAGACTTGTGACCCCATGGGGGACTCACTCTAGAGCAGTCTATTCCTGAGGGACTGCACCCCATGGAAAGAACCCATGCTGGAGCAGTTTGTGAAGATTTTCGTTGTATTTTCTCCCGCTGTCCAGCTGAGGAGGGGAGCGATAGAGTGGATTTGATGGGTAGCTGGCAACCAGCCAGAGTCAACCCACCACACTCCTCTTCAGAGCCTGCAGACAACGCTCGTGGTGGTGACTCCGTATCTTCAGGCGTCCCTCTCTGCCTCCTGCAGCCAGCCTGGCACCACATCCCAACCCAGGGCTCGTTGCTGCAAGCACCGGCAGTAATGCCTGCAGAGATGTAACGGGTATAAAAGGAAACATAGCCCTTTACACTGCTGTCAAAAGTCAAACAGGTGGTTTCTGCCTCTCCGTGAGCATTGGTGAACTCAGATAACTGCTTTCCCCTTTCAAAATCCCACACTTCAGCTGTCTTTGAAGGAAAGGACAAAAAGACAAAGGAAGTTTGAACTCTGAAAAGCAGCTCAAACCTTCCACTTAAATTCCCACCCCTCACCCCCACCTTCATGCCCCAGATCTCTTTTCTGTTGAGTAGTAAGGAAAAGGCATGTCCTTTGCTCACCTTTACTGAGATCTGAGGTATCTCACCTCAGATCTCCTCACTCAATGCTAGAGGGGAGGCCAGAGGACGAGTTTGAGTGTGCTTTAGTACTTGAAGTCCCTTTGAACGAACTTGGATCTGGATGTCCAGCACCTGTGTTTAAATGGCCACTGCTGGGTGCTAATGCAACATGACAGGTCCAGGCTGCACCGCTGATGGGGGTCACAGGAGAGGACAACCACCACCTCGTATGCAGGACCTGCCCCATGACTGCACTCAGAGCACATCCCACCCTCTTCAAATGAGGGATGGAGACGGTAATGTTGCCAGCCATGTTTTAACCAAATATCCAGTGATTACCCACAGTCCCTCCTACAGAAGCTGCTCCTGTTTGTGTGGAAGAGGCTCAGATGTCTCAGAGCTGAAAGTCAAGTGGCTTCAGGGTGAAGGTCTGAGGCCATCCTGCAGGGACATGAGAGCCCAGTGAACACAGTGCCAAATCCTGGCACTGGTCTGCTTTACCGGCTGTCCCACCAGATGAACCATAAAGGAAACTTATGGGGCAGTATCCAGCACAGCTCCTGGGGCTTATTGCCACTTGAGTCATTCACCCAAGGCAAAACCCACCACAGGCTCTCGACTCACATAGTGTGATGGGCACGGGAGCAGTATAAATAACAAAGTCATGTTCTTGGGGACAGCTGCTGAGAAGAAGACAGGGGTGTGCAATTACGTACCATGTTTTGAGTGGGGTGTTAAACATGCACAGCCCACACCCTGTGCAAGCCCCAGGGAAGGCAGGAACACATGGAGCTTCTCTGCATGGTTTCCCTGATACATCAGCCACATAGGGCAAAGAAAGATGCAGGGCTTAAGTGGCTCTGAAAACCAAGATAAGGAGAATGAGACTTTTAGTCCTTGAAGGAATGTACTCCTTATCTGTTCCTGTTCTGGCATCCCTGTGGTCCTTGCAGATCTGTGCTCTCATGGGCCTTGCACCCGCCTGACCACAGGCTTTGGGAAGAAAACCACAATGCAAAACACCCTCTTCAGCCCTTCTCATCTGCCCCTTTCCTCAATTTTAGGTAAAGAAGAGCAAGTATATCTGAGGTAACATAAAGAGGTTGTGTGCTGGGTACATAGAGACAAGCAGAGAGCTTGCCCCTGGTTGTCCTTGGGCAAGCCAAAAACCAGCAGCTCTGGTCCTCAGCACTGCAAATCCACAGGGAAAAGAGAAGGAAGAAAAGCTCAGCCTGCCTGGGGAGGATGGTGGCAAGTTGAGCAAGCATTGCTCTGCTACTATGGAGCATTTCACTAGAAGGTCCTGAGGTAAAACTATGGAGACAATAGCTTCAACTATGGCATTTCCCAGTTCCTGAGTATTTGCCTCCAGATTTATGAATGTTCTTCTAATGCCAGCAAAGGGCATATGTTCATTTTTCACAGATTATGTATGAGTTACACATTCAGGAATGAGACAACTTCAGCAAATTTGCATAGAAAGAATCGGAGCATTTTATCAATATCTTCTACGGACCTCAAGAGTGGACACAGAAAACATTTTAGTATTTTTTTCAGGTATGTGAAGGTAAAAGAGTAGTGCTGTATGGCTTCTGAGTGTTCTTGCCCATCGGCTGAAATTTAGATAAGAGCAGCTCCATGTTAAGCAGTTTCCATCTGTGAGTTTCTTATTATGCCAGGTTAAATGTAATGGGCCCAACTTGATTAATGCTCGTGTTTTTGGAGAGTGAAGTTGTGCAAGTTTCCTCAGGAAGGTTCAGTCAGCAATAACAACTCTTCACTGGAAGGACAGCAAGTGTTTGCCTGAAGAAAGTGGCTTTTCCTGCTAGTTAGTATTGCTCCGTGGCTTCGCTGTGCCCCATCTCCATCTGCTGCCATCTCCCCTGCACACTCCAAGTCAGCTGGGCTCCTGGCATCCCCTCTCCGAGTGGTACCCAGAAGGTTTGTAAGCAGGTTTGGAAGAGCCTTGGTAGTGCGCAGTGACATGGCAGGACCCTGCAGAGACCTGCTCATCTGAGGGGCATCTCTTTGGGCAGATGTCACCGCTGTGGGATTGGGAGCTTCGGGATGAGGAACAGCTCCAGCCAAGCTCCTGCTGAAAACAGTTTGTGTTTCTGCAAAGCATTTGTTTTAAAATGTCCTGAGCTCACAGTCAGCAAAGACACCAGTGACTCGCTTCCCGCGCTGGCAGCAGGGATGTGGTTAGCTGGTGGGAGCTGCTCTCTCTCCACACCCAGCTCTGTGCCAGCACCCCGCGGTGAGGGCTCCCACAACCCCTTACCCGGGCAGGTTGGGGATCCACAGCCGAACCACCCCGTCCCCTCTGCCTGTCACAAGCAGGTCATGCTTCTTTTTGAACGCAAACACCCCCTCGTGGGCTCTGAACACCCTCTGGTCCCCTCCGGCTCTCCTTGGAGAAGCTTCCATGGCCAGTCACCCACTCCTCCTTCTGGTGGCTTCCTCCTGTCCCTTCCTCTCCTCCTCCTGCAGCTCAACGTGTACTGGAAAAATACAAAAATCTCCCTCAGTGCAGCTGGGAGGTACTGACCACCTGTCATGAATTCAGCATTATGATCCCGAGTCACTACATTTTCCTCTGTTTTAATTTTAGAAGTAGTTAACTCCTCTGTCTTTTTATCATCTCGACATATCCCTCCTCCCATGCCCCCAAGATTTCCTCATCCTTGATGGCAGTTCCTGAGTTTCCCATGAACTGACACAGAACTCTTTTGCTCTTCTCTAAGAGGTAAACCAGCCCCCCCGGCTGGTTTTTTACCTTTCCTTCAACTTCTTCCAGTTTGTTCGCAGCCCTTTTCCTAAGGAGCGAGGTGGGGTGACCGCAGCTTTGCTGGTGTCACTGCAGGTGCTGCTCGTCCCATCGCACAGGCACCAACACGCCTTGTGCCAGCCCCTGAGCCAGCTCCGGACCAGGGGGAGCAAACAAAAACATCAGAGGCACCACGCGATGGTTTCTAAGAAAAGTTAGAAATTAAGAGAAAAGCAAACAATTCTGTCATCTTGCTCCAAAACCAAATTTGTTTATCCTAATACAGGAGAAGAGGAGCAAGAAAAGCCCAGGACAGCTAGAAAGCGGTGCCATAGATAGGGTCCTCTCTTCCACTTTGATAGTCCATCTACCTTTCCATGCAACCTGCAAGTTGCACAGAGGAAGATCTGGTATGGCTGTGGTCTGCTGCTACTCAGAGGATCCCAGAAAAACACCGCCACAGAGTTTCAGAGCAGAGTAATCACCTCTTCCTAACTTTATAACCTTGAATTAAGCACATTGTCCACTCGTCATCTGCCCGGGAAAAACAAACTTTGTGAGACTGAGAAGAGCTGTGTGTTTCTAGTCAGGTCATGAAGTAAGAGCGGAGTCGTGGTTGTGCCAGCGTCAGCGCATTTAGATAACTTTATGTCTGCCTGCTGTCTGCTGCAAGGAAACCATAGACAGTGTGATATCACCCTTGTTGGCAGTTACCACAGTTAGGCTGAAAAAAAATAAAATAACCTTCTTGACATTTATTGAGTCTGCAGCGTAGGTGGGCCATTAACCTTGTACACATTCTTCATACTACACTGATAACAATATCTGACTAACTCACAGTGCTGCTGTTAAGTAACGGCTGTGCTTTGCATTGAGGTTACTGGAGGGAAGGTGTTATTCTGGCATATTATTACGAGAAGTGATTTAGGGTAAAAAAAAAAGCACCGGTTTTTCTTTTAGGTGACCGGGGACAGAATGGCATAAGGGCCTGAATCGGGAAAGGAAAAGCTGAACTCCAGAGGTTTCAGGTTTTCAGTGTTCCTCATGAAAACGATTGATTTTTAAAAGGCACTGCTCATGAGGTTAGGCAGCCAAGAGGGTCTCTGAGTAACTGAAACAAAAGGACAGTAGCTTCATCATGACTGTTGTTCTGGATGACAGTAAAGGATAGCTTAAGGGAAAAAATATAAGAAATACTGCACCAGCAGTTAATTTGCACTATTTCCAACAATTCAGCTAAGCCTAGAGAAAACAAATATATGGGTTTAAAGATGGTTGCTATAGAAACCAGAAGAGATTTTATAGTTGCTTATGAGAGTAAAGGAGGTTCTGATTGATAAGACAATCGCATTCAAATAGTCACTATGGAAACCCAAGGTGACCTGGAGGAGACGTGACTCCTCTTGCTCTGCTCCTGTGGGCAGATGAAAAAGCCTGGGTGGGGGAAGGTCTGGGCTGGGTGATAAAGAACGCCGTGGCAGAGCAGCGCAGCGCTCGCCGTGATGCTAGAGATGCTCAGCGTTTCACATTTCAAAGCTGTGTGAGTGCTGATCTCTACATCGGTGAAATACATTTATTTACTTACCCTTGAAAGAGGTTTCTTTCTCTTGCTGAAATCAATAGGAGCTCTGCAGTTGACTTCCTTGGGAGCAAAGTAGATTTTAGAGACCTTCCAATGTCTTCAGTCCGTCAAAGCAAGGAAGCACGTCTCCCATGGACCTGGGTATTTAGCAGCTGCCTGTGCTTTGCTGAAATGGGGCTGCGGAGTTGCTGAGCACTTTCTGTCTTCACTAACAAGACCTGTGTTTGCACCGTGGTCCCAGAAATAGGACAGAAAGTGAACCAAATATGCAAGTCATCTTCTTGTAGATTGGTTATTTCTGGACCAAACCAAGTTAGTCAGCCTGCACACGACATAAACCAAAAATTAGGTACCTTGATAAAACCTCAGTAACCACTCAGCATTTGTTTGCAATAACCTTTTTTAATTCATTGATAGAATTAAAGGGCAGGTGCTCAGCACTTCTGGACACAGCTAAAAACTAAAAGTTATTCCATATTTTTACTTTAATGTTTTTCTCTTAAGTAATGCAAAGTATTAATGCCCTGGATATCAGCTCCAGGTATTTGAAATACACTGATTCCCCAGTGAGGGTTCAGACTGGACCAGACTCCCCCAGGGCCAGACCCTCCTGGTTTCTCTGCCCAAGCCCAGACACACTTTTCTCCTATCTCATTTAGAAAAATCTCTGATTCACACTACCCACGTACAATCAAATCATACAGATATTAATCATCAGAGATTTTTATCTTGCCTTATTTCCAGTGAGGTAAAAAGAACTTGTTGGCAGTCTCAGGAAAACACCAATGTTTCTGAGATTTTACCAATTTTCCGGTGTAAACATGCAGACAGGAGGAAACAGGGTTGTTTGGAGAAAACCTGAGGAGGCAGGTCTGGACTGCAGGACTCCAGTACCCAGCAGCATGGGTTCCTCGCGGCTCCCCTGGCCTAGCTACCAAAGCTGGTAAGAGCAGCCAGGAAATCAGCCCAGCTGCAAGGCTGCCACCTCCTCTAACCAGCTTCAATGGATTTAGAAATTGCCCTCCTCTGTAGAAAACCCAGCTGTGCTTGTACAACAGGTAATCCGTCAAAAATAACCCCCCAAAAGAACCCCGAAAGGGAGTACTGCTTCTGTTTCCATCATCAAAGGAAAAGTTTAAAGCTCGGGCTACTCCTAGAAATGCAGGTAGCACTGACACTGTGGTGGGGCTGGAAGCAGGGAGAGCTGGTCAGACACACGTTAGCTTGAAAGAAATTCCTACTGGCTTTAAAGATAAACAAAATTGTTACCTATTACTAAAGCTGTCGACTCGGGGCTGGAGGTAGAAATCACTGCTTTAATGGAGTCATAATAATTCAGCTACAAAGAACAAGAGAGAGAGAACTGTATTGAATAAAAGATGTGCTCACAGGAAGGTGCAGTCTGCTAGGTAAGTTTCTATTTTGGTTTTGTGTCTGTAGAAAGGAAACACATAGATAAATAACTAAGAGCAAAGTGAACATCTCTTACTCTGATGAGTGAATGGTGTAAATGTGTGGCTGAGCCTTTTATCCTCAGCACACTGCTGTTCACAGTCTCCATCACCAAATGACAGAGCACCTCTGCCATATTTTTTATTTTTTCTTTTTTTAACCTGTGTGACGCAATCTCTATCCGCTTTCCAGTAGATGGAAGTCACACTGGGAAAGAGAACAGTGCCCTTGAGTTGAATTCTTGGCAGATTTTCAGCTTTTGGTTGTTCTGGGAAAAAATTCAAGATGTAAATGTGGGGATAAAGTCATAAGCCCTTCCTAGAGTGGGTGGAAGCCCCCTTAGAAGGATCATGTGTGCTCAGTCTCCCAAAGCACGGTGGGACCCAACAGCTTTCTCCCCTCGGCAGTGAGGATGAAGAGCACTTCTTTACTGCTGCTGGGAACGGCTTGGGAAGATGTTTTTCTGAGAGCTTGCCACCTTTTTTCACTGAGCTGAAGTGGTCCCAGAGCCTCCCTCCTGGAAGCACACACTGCTCAGTATTCCCTGCAAATCACTGCAACTCAAACAGGCTCCTCTGGGCCTTAGCAACCTCATCCCAGAAGCATAAGCTGTCTCTTACAGACTGCTTCTGGAAGCTCCGCTTTGAAACCTGTCCAAGAAGATGGTACAACTTGCTCTCCCCCTCCTCCCCTCCAATTTCAAACAAAAAACCTCAAATGATTATCATGGCAGCAAAGCAGCATTTTGAGAAAACAATCCATGAAAACAACAAAACTCCTAGGGGTTTAAAATCCTAAAGCTCTCAGAACCGTGGGATGTGTTTTTCTTTCAGAGCCCAATCCTTCAGCTCTGTGAAAAGTGACAAGTAGCTGTGAGTTTTATAGCTCTTCCCCGGTAAAGACCATAAATAAACTAGCGCATAGTGTAGGGTTTCTCCAAGAAGCCTGTAAAGGCAGTAAGCACCATCTGCTGGCTTCAGCATGAAAAAGGAAACCAGGATTTTTTCCTCTGGTTGCACATCTCTTCACCTCGGCTGCCTACAGTTTTAGGGCAAACTCAGAGGAACTGGTGCAGCATCAAAATAGAGCAACCTGGCTGGGGAATCCTAACCAGAGCTAGACTGCCTGGGGAACATCAGTTGCCCTGCAAGCAGACCAGGTTAGTATAGGACAAAAAGAAGAAAGTTAAATGCAGTGAAAATTCGCAATAATTTTGTCAGCATTCAAACTGAGCATCATTAAAGACCTTCATTTTGCACCTGGTTTTGCATTCTATTAAAAACATAAATGCTGTATTCCTGCAGAGGACATAAGCCAAATATTGACACAGCCTTAAAAAAAGAAACGGCCAAGAAATATTTTGCAAGAAAATTGTAGGCACAGACTCGTTTTCCCCCCTCAGTCCCTGACCTCAAATAAGGATGTGGGGATTTGGCACAAATATAGCAGGGCAGTGTTTCGCAGATGTCTAATTCATGTTGTAGATATTGGTTATCAAAGGACCAGCGATTAAGCCAGCAAGAGCTGAAGGCACACTTCGGCTTTGTAAGGCTGCTCAGCAATTTGCAAAAATTGACCCCAGAGCAACAATAAAAGTAATGAATACGTGAGAATTGCCAGTTTCCAAATAACCAGCAGAGCCAGCCCCAGCCTTTTGCATTCAGAGTAAGACAGAAAATGCCACATGCACAGTTAATTCACAGGAAGGTCTAATGATGCAGTGCTGGGGCTCAAAATTTGGGCAGGTTCCCAGCAGCAGGCATGCAGAGCCCTTGGCCCTTCCTCAGATTGATCCACATCACAGCAGTGCCTTCTCCATCCAAGACACCTTGTCCCCCTGCCGTGGGGTCAGCACGGACCAGCCAGGCCAGCACACAATGGCTCGGGATAGATGAAGGTCATCTGTGTGCCTCTGAGGGAATTTCCCACTCCGTCCCTCCCCAAGGAGTGCTGGGGTTTGTGGTAGGAAGAGCTGTGTGAGGGAGGCTTGTTCAGGTGCACCAGACCAGGCTTTCTCCTCCCTTGCTCAGCCCAAGCGCTGTACACCCTGCTTGTTCTGCCAGGCAGGGACAAAAGGGGAAAGATACCCATTTGCTAGCTCTAACCAAGGGATAATTCTCCCTCAGAAGATGCTTCAATAAGCATTTGGAACTGTCAATAGGAAAATGTTGAGGTTTAGTTGTTTTAAGCCCGCCCTTGCTTTACTGACTGCAAGGTGAAGCCCAGTGAGTAACCTCATCCTGACTAGGTTTGTCCTGCCAGACATCCATGGGAAATGGTGGCAGTGGCCGTGCTATGCTTGCACAGCAGAAACAAACAGGAGATGGCTTAAGCACTCTGCGTTGCTCTGATCAAGTCAGTGACCTAAGAATGCAACATCTCTGCTCTCTGGTTAGATCAGAACGAATCTCTAACAGTTCCTTATATCCACAACCTTGTTGAGAACAAGATGAATGGCAGGGTGTTGGAGGTTTCACTTCAGCACAAACCCCTTAAACATCTTCTTTTAGTCACTATTCTACAAATTAGAAAAATTAATGGTAATTGCTAGATACCTTCGTGTAGCCATAATCGACTGAGAACGCCTTACTCAGATCATGAACCATTATTTTGATGCTAATGCCAGCACTCAGGTCATCTAATGCATCATTAAGTGCAGCTTGACCCTGCTGGTATCTTTAAACATTATCTGTCAACAGAACCTGGCTTCATTAAAGTCTACGCTAAAACATCCTCATTACTCCACCACTGAAGCACCACAATAACGTGTTCATGCATTGCAAGGTTTATTGCTTTATCATCCTACTAACCCAACCTTTTGGGTTATATCTGTTTATAAACAAATAATACTAAGCTTCCCAGGAGCTTAAATTGCTTTTGTTTGCAACACTAAAGCTTAATATGGGCAGTTGTTTGTAAGTACTTATTATATATCCTTGTAGTACCTGGTAATAAACTGTGAAACATCATGTGCACAATTAACCGGAATATGGCTTGTTAATTATAAAAGGTGCCCTAAAGTACATGTTTCATTTAACAGAATGATTAGTTATAAATATTTTATTGCAACAGCAGGCTGTTTGGTACATTACACACTAGTTAACGGGGATGTTTTGTTACATTGGGTCCAACCCTGCTTTTTGCCACTCGCAGGGGAGCAGGATTAAACCTGTTCACACAAGACTTTCCTCAGGTGAACGGCCCCCAACTCCTGCAGCAGAAAGCAAAGTGCCTTTCTCTGGAGGTGTAATATATTTCCCCCCCACCCCCAGTGTAAAGCAAGGAATGGCTAGGCATGGGGAAGCTTTGGGGTCACTGGCTAAGCTGGTGACTGCATGGCATTGTCAATCAGTGTCATCTCCCATTTGTACTGAATGTTTCTTGTGCCAAATATTTAGGACGCAGGTCCTCAACAGGCATTAGCTACATTTCATGTTCACTCACCATCAAGGGCAGGATGCACCCATGTGCTCTAATTTATGTCTGATTTCAAGCTGAATAAACACCCAAGCACATAACGTGGGTAGAGTAATAAAATTAAGATTATAATGAAGAGAGACAAAATGACCTATTTAATGATATGGCTTTGTACATCCAATGGGACATTGTAGAGAAGCATCACGTGAGACTCTAATTGCTGTCAAGGCCAGGGGGATCCAACAGTGCAAGCGGGAACCACTCACGCTGTTGCCAGGAGGAGATTGTTTTACCGCATCATGACAGTGAAATTAACACCCACTTAGGCTTCTCCTTGATGACCTTCTCTTAAAGAGCAAGCAAGGACATTGCCATCCCACAAGATGACATTGCCCTCCCTTCTCATGTCTCCATGAGAAGACAAGGTGCTGTCCAGTCTGGGCTCTGTAGGCACGGCTGCTCTCTTGATGCCTCCAAGGACTTCAGACACCTTGCAGACATGGAAGGTGATTATTACATGAACCCCACCAGACAAAGCGCAGTGTAGATTGCATCCAACATGTGCTTATTGCTGTGCAGGGAGAAGAGCAGGGACACCAGTGTGGAGCCTGCTTTTGGGTCGGTTTGAGCGGGATTAGGATATTAGGATGGTTTTCTTAGCTTCTTGCTCAGAAGTTTCCTAACTTCATTGCTCAGTTTGTACAAAACCCAGAAGGAAGCTTGGATCCTGTAACAAACAAACTGTTGTCTAAAAAGGAATGAACAAGTGCATTTTACAGAAGAATTTTAATGTGAAAATTTAAATCTCATTGAATACTTCCTTTCTTTAATATCCTGTAAACCATGACTTAAACCCTATTGATGAATTTCTGAGGCTGCAGTTTTTACTCTTGGTTTTTGCTAAAAACTTGTTCTTCAAGTGAGAAAAAATAAATTAAAAGACCCCAAAGCTGTCCCCCAGGCACACCCACCCCCTGAATTCCTCCTGTTGCTGCAGAGTCAATTTTCATGAAAAGTTTTTCAACTTGCTCTTGGCTGTGTGTAGGACATCACTTTGAGACAAACATGTTATATGAAGAGTAAATGAATTGAATTGTTTTTATTTTCATAAAAGATTTAAATTCAGATGGAAATAATAGGGTTTTGCAGTCTTGGTTTTCATACTGGTTTCTTTGTAAGTATCCGAATTTCAGGAATTACTATTTTTCCAAGCACAGATCTGATTAATCCAATTATCGGTTCATTTTGCGTAAAAAAGCCAAATCCATCATGACTGAGCAAAAATGAATGTGGCCCAAATATTGTTCAGTTCTGTTTGCAGAGTTATCCTACAGCTCTCCAGTTTTTACTTAAGGCAAATAATCTTCCCTCCCTCTTTCCATAACCATAAACAAGTAACCACTCTTGCAAGAGGTTACCGCACAAGGAACAACCATATATTCAAAATACAGCTTTTCTGTATCACCTATTTTTGAATGCCTAATATTCTGAGTTTCTGGGGAAATTTAGTGGCCTCAACAGCCCAGAGGCTGTTGAATGGTCTCCTGTCTGCAGGATTAGGTCCGTAGAGTGGAGCTACGCTTTAACAAAACATGGCCTTGCTTTTCAGGTAGCTGAGAAAAATCCAGCTTTGTGTTAGTACCTTGAGCTGGATCCTGTCAACCGATTCCAGCAAAGCATGGCAACAGGGCTTAAATCTCATGCTTTTCGCAGCCTGGCTGTTCTATTTTAAAAAACTAAAACCTGTTTGGCTACTTTTTAGTCATCTGGATACAGTAGTATAATTATTGTTAAATAATGGAGTAAAACAAAAGTTAGGAAATAAGCCCAGGGCTTTCTCTGCGCTGCAAAACAATTTATGGTCATTTCAGTCTCCTTAGAATTATATTGTTGAGAAAAGAGTGGTTTTCAGCATGTGAAAAGTCTATGCAAGTATGGAAAAGTGCTTTAAAAATGCTACGCATCAGGTTAAATTATGGATCTTGTGTCTACCAAGTACAACTGTGGGACAGTTTTTTCTCGAGACACAGAAGTGATCCTTTGCCACCTCCAGAATGGAGATCTCCATCACTCCTTTCTGATGGGCCAGAGTGGACCTATCTGAAAGGCCCTCAGGCAAGATTTTTTGCTGTAGAGTTGGATTAAGATATCCTGATCATCTATACTCTTGTCTTGAGAAAAGTACAACATGTTGGCCTGGACAGGTTGGAGAGGTGGGCTCAAGTAAACCTCATGAGGTTCAACAAGAGCAATTGCAGGGTTCTGCACCTGGGCCAGAACAATCCTCGGTATCAATATAGACCAGGGGATGAGGTGTTAGAAAGCAGCCCTGGGGAAAGGGACTTGGGGGTGCTGATGGACGAGAAGCTGGACATGAGCAGGCAGTGTGCACTTGCAGCCCAATAGGCCAATTGCATCCTGGGCTGCATCAAGAGATGTGTTGCCAGCAGATCCAGAGAGGTGATTCTACCACTTTACTCTGCTCTGGTGAGACCCCACCTGGAGTATTGTGTGTGGGTCTGGAGCCCTCAATATAAGAAGGACATGGACCTGATGGAGTGGGTCCAGAGGAGGGCCACAAGGATGATCAGGGGGGTGGAGCACCTCTGCTACGAGGACAGGCTGAGGGAGCTGGGGTTGTTCAGCCTGGAGAAGAGGAGGCTCTGGGGACACCTAACAGCGGCCTTCCAGTACCTGAGGGGACCTACAGGAAGGCTGGGGAGAGTCTGTTTGCAAAGGCCTGCAGTGACAGAACATGGGTTAATGGCTTTAAACTGGAGAAGAGCAGATTTAGATTAGACATTGGGAATAAGTTCTTTACTATGAGGGTGGTGGAACACTGGAACAGGTTGCCAAGGGAGGTAGTTGAGGTCCCTTCCCTGGAGACATTCAAGGTGAGGCTTGATGAGGCCCTGGGCAACCTGGTCTAGTTGGGGGTGTCCCTGCTGACTGCAGGGGGGTCGGACTAGATGACCTTTGAAAGTCCCTTCCGGCCCAGATGATTCTATGATTCTATGATTCTATGATTCTATGATTCTATGATTCTATGATTCTATGATTCTATGATTCTATGTTTGGGCGGTCTGTCTGAACAGCAGAAGATGGCAAGGGGGCTGGGGTGAAGATGGCTGCTGGTGTTTGCCATCTGCCTGGGAAGTGCTTGCCAGGAGACTCTAACTTGAGAGGGCTCCACATGTTTATGCTTTTCTTCTCTCTTGCCATCTCTAAGCTGTCTGATTTGGGCCCATTTATTTCCTTCTTTCCCATCTTCCCCGGCCTCTGACACTTACTCCTCCCTGGGTGCTTGGGCTTGCTCCTTTCCCTGATCCCTCTGGTCCACTTTTTTCCTGTGAAGGTCTTAAGTTCCTCTCTCTTCTCCTTCCTGAGGCTCAGCCTGTTGCAGAGTCCAGCCCACAGAGCAGTTCCCACGGAAAAAAGTGGAGAAGTCGGGCAAACACCGCGTCCTGCAGCCCTGCCCTCTGCCCAATCCACCTCTCCTCCTCACACAGCCCTTGTCTCCTCCTTTCTCTGCTGTCCCTCATGGCCATCAGGGCAGTCTGAGATACGACTCAGAGGGCCAGTTTTGGGAGATGTGATCACGTCAGGTCATCTGCAAAGCAGGGCCATCTATTCATTACTTAGAGGATGGCAGCACGATTCCCAGGGCTTGAAGCCAGGCAGTGGGGAAATTTTTCCGTCCCTCCAGCTCCGGTGGCTGCCCGGCTCAGCTCGGCAGCCTCCTGCCAGCGACTCGCAGTGTCTGCAGAGCACTCAGGGCACTGCTGGCCGGGTGCTTCGTCTGCAGAGTCCCCCCCCTTCTTCTGCAGCTGGACCCTTGACTCCACGGCATGCAATTTGCCAACCTAAAAAACACCTGCTCTTTTCATTCCTGCCAAAATTCCCGTGCTGGATCAGCAGCCCGAGCTGGAGCACAGGCAGAGACCTCAATCGCCCCATTCTCCCCACCACCCACAGCACCTCTCGGCACGACTCCAGCCTATCTTCTCATGAGCAGCAGCAGGAGGAGGGATGTATTTAGCTGCCTGATTCCACACATTTGGAGGGCAAGCAAAGGGACAGTGCTGCCTCTTTTGCTGTGCCGCATCCCCCTTTGTGTAGGCTGCTCAACCTGCAGCTGCCTTTCTAAGCGGGTGCCAGGTTTCCTCCTCCAGCAGAAAAGATCTTTCTCTTCTGACAGCTCTTGGCTCCTTCCCTGTTACAAGCTCCCATAAGCAGCTGGAGACAAATACTGGAGAATCCCTTTTCCCTTCCTCTTCCTAAGCTGCTTCCTCCTCCAGAGCCAGGCAGCAGAAATCAGGCTGAAGCACAGTATATTTATCACCAGCAAAGTGCACGTGTGGCCAGCAACCACCAGCTGGGCAACTGCTCTGTGCTGGGGAGCCTTTCCTCCCTCCACCTAAACCTCATGCCGGTTTAGGAGATCCCTCCGGCCAAGGGATCGCAACCACTTGGCTCCGTCCTGACGGCCTCAGTGGATCCAGTTGCTGGGAACGTTGCTCTTGGCCCGCTCAGGGCATTTGTTCCCATGAATGTGTGGAGATAACAATTTCGCTGGCAAACCCATACCTGAAATGCAGAATTCATGCTGTGAAGTTCTTCAAGTGTCATTTGTTGTTCATTGTTGCAAAGGATCAAAAGAAAGCAGGTTTTCAAGAAAAAGGTCACCCACAGTGCTATTAGTCCTGCTGGCAGCAATGCTGTGCAGAGAATTGTCTGTGTGCCCAGAGTGTGCACGCTTCCAGCAGGGGCAGGTCTGAATTCACCAGCAGACACTTCTCCTCTCAGATTATTTTCTGAGATAAATGTACTGTATCTATGCAATCAAGATCCCGTTTATACATATTCCCTAAATAAAAATCTTTTCTGTATGTACTGAAGACAATGAGGAGTCAACACTACCTGTGAAGGGAGCATCCTGTTTTTAATCCACTGGTGTCTCCTCATTGCAAGCAAAGTGTCTTCTCCTGATAGCTGCTGGGGGCTCACTGTTCTCCTTAATTTGTATCTAGTTCCTAGTAAAATCAAATATGGTTATGGAGAAGCAAAATATTTTCTATACCTTTGTAGTCATCCAAGGAAAGTGCCTCTGTCTATTTTTCCCCTGTCTTCCTTCGGATCAGAGAGACACAGTGTTTGCTGCTCAACGTGCTATTATTCATTCAGCAGAACGATAGACAACAGTTTCCAATTTTCACAGAGCTGCATTCATCAATAATTTACTGCATAAATAATGCTCCTTGAGCAGCAGTAATCAACAAGATCCTGGGATGGTACGCAATGGGACGGAGCAGCATTTGGCTTCATTATCAATATGTATACTCTTGATGGCATCAACCAGGGACCGATCCAGAGCTGTGCTGTTGTATTATTGACACTGTACAAATGGCCTAGAGACAGGGTCTGCCTGGATGAACCAGAGGCTGGGCAGGTCCTTCAAAAGAGGCAGTAGTGTGAGAGCAGTGAATGAAACTACCACAGCAGATGAGTCTGTATTAAGTACAGGAAAGCTTTGGGAAGGGAGTTGAGGAGAGCAGGAGGTAAGAGGGGCAATACTGCAAGTCCCAGCAGGGTTGTACAGCCATCTCCAAGTGACTGGAGAGCCCAGTCCCGGCAGCTCCAGCTGCTGCTCCAATTAGAGGGGATCTCTATCTGGTGTCCCTCTTTTGTCCCCGCCATTGCATGGCAGGGAAGAGGAAGGGATTGAGCCCCTTGTTGCCATTCCCCAGAGCATGAAGAGGTGGAATTTCTGGCTGGCTTCCTCACAGCTCTTGCACACCCAGGCTGAGGCAAAGTCAAAGGACGATCAGACAGACTCCCCACGCCAGCAGCGACAATGCATATTCATGCAGCCATCATAATAAGAGTGTAAAATACTTAGCATTTATATTGAGAATTTTGCCTCCTGAGTAGCAGACACAGATTAAAATTCTAATTCCGCTCTTGAATACCAATATCTGCTGCTAGTCTCTCTCTCCCCCTCTTCTGCTTTCCTGAAAGTGAATAAATAGCTGGCTGGTGAGAGAGAAGGTGTTTCTTTATTCAGGGTGACCGGGCTCATAGAAATCTGTTATTCACGCCATGCACGCTCAGGTCCCGCACACAGCCTCGGCATTGTCATTCCCCGAGAGGTACTTCATGTCACTCTGTCCTCTCAGAGACCCAGCTCTACTCAGGAGACGAATCAGCCTACATTAATGGACAGAAATCTCCTTCCGTTAATTGAATCCTGTGTTTATCCTATGCCTGTTAATCTGCATCTGCTGCCAGAGGTTTCACACCCCATTAGCTTTTCTTCAAGCACTCCTGTAGGCTCCAGCATCCCAGCTTCTCTTTCTCAAAGTGCTACTTTGCACCAACACATTCTTGCATTTTCTCCTCCATCACTTGGAGGCTGAGCTCAGTCCAGAAAACAGATTTCTCCCTCGGCTCCGCACTCGGTGGGGTTCCCTGTTGGCTTGTGGCCTGGCTGACACAGGCAGGTGACTGGGAATGAGGTGCCTGAGCAGCAGAATTCGGTTTGGGCAGCTCATGCTACAGAGATGAAAGCTTTGGTTTCTCTGCCAGATCAGAGCTGCCCATTGCAGAGCCAGTAGCTAGGACCATTTGAAGTGTGAATTGAATAGCCACTCGGGTACATTGTTGGTTGACTCATACCCTACCTTCCACCTGAGCAGCTACCCATGTAACTCAGCATGCCATAAACAGGGTTTTTTTTCCCAAATTTCTGGATAAATAGGTTCTCCCAAACCACTGCTGACAACTCTGTGTCTGGTTTTCTGGCTCCTCTTTGCAGGTTTGAAGTGATGGTGAGCACCTGCACTCTCTGACATGTTTGCCACGAACCCGAGGGAGTTATCCTTTTGCTGCCCTTTCCAAGCCTCCTTCAGCAGCTGTTCAGGGAGGAGGGAGACATCCTCCTGGGCTGCTTCCCTGAAGCCGTTGGCAGGACATGCAGCTTGCCACCTGATTACTCCTAGACAATCCCAGGCACTCGAGGTGCGGGGCAATCTGTGGCTGGTGGCCCATGGAGCCTGGTTAACACCCTGGCAGAACCACCTGCAGGAAAGTGTGATGGACAGTGGGTGGTGAAGGTGACTTGATCCCTACCCTTCATTCATTTAGTAGTAATCTGAGAGAAGGGGTAGAAAACCTAAACCTTTGGGAAGGGGATGATGAGACAGACCACACCCCTATATAAGCTGTAGGTGCTGCTGTGCAGCAGTCATGTTTTGTCAGAAAAAACCCCACACATTGGCTGGAAGGGACCTCTGGAGGTCTCTGGTCCAATCTCTTGCTCAAAGCAGGACTGTTACCAAAGCTAGATCAGGCCAGCCTTGCATCATCCAACAAAGTCTTGAAAATATCCAAGGATGGGGATTCCCCTCTGTGGGTAACTGCTCCGGTAAAAAGCTTCTGGTAAACCTTTTGTGTCCTACCTAAAACTTCCAGGCCACAACTCGTTGTTGCCCCTGCTTTTATTGTCTGGCATTACTAGGAAGAATTCGACTCCAAGGTCTTCACAGTAGCCCTTCAGGCAGTTGTAGGCAGTATCAAGCAGGTGTTAAATCAGCCCTTAGCCTCCCCTTCTCCAAAGTCAACCAGCTCAGGTCCTTCAAACTCTCCTTCTGGGTTGTGTGCTCTAGGTCCTGACCATCTTGGTAACCCTCTGCTGAATCTTCTTCAGTTGTTCCATAGCTCTTTTGAACTGAGAGGCCCCAAACTGGATAATCTAGAACATCATCCTGCAGCTATTATTCAAATACCAGCTCTCTTCATCTACCTACCTCCTCTTTGCTGCCCTTCCCATTGGAGGAAAGCTCCCTGTTACCACCTGTGGAGCTACGTCCATGCTCTTCTTTCTGCTTGTTGGTAACTGAGGCTACACAGCACAGGCGCAAAAAAAGGTCAGTATGTCCAAATTACTCACATCTTTTTGTGCAGCTTTACAAAGCAATATCACCTTCCCACTATGACCTTGCCCTGCTTAAGAAAGCCTGACCAAAAGTGTTAGGCTCCTCACTCGCCAAGAACACTCTCTGCAATATTCACTAAGATTGTCTTACTTGTATTTCCTTCTTTACCTCATTACATAGACTTCCTTGTACTTACGTACTTCATATATACCTATTACATATACTTCAGCTGTAAAATCCCACAGTGCCGCTCATCACTTTCTGGGTTTGTGGAGTCACTAGCTCAGTGGGAATCTGCTTCAGAGTCAGGGTTCCTGCCTATCAGAGCAGCTACTGTAGCAGGAACACGTTTAATACCGAAAGCAACAGAATGATGCCCTGGTTGGTGCTTTCCAGCACGTGCTCTAGCTGCATCTGTGAAAAACATAAATGAAAGCTAATTTAAGGGAAGAAGAAAATTGTGGTATAAAACACAATCCTGAAAAAGTAATTTTCAAGTGACAACAATGCTCATGCTGTGAGACTGCAGAAAAGAATTGGTTTTGCCAGAAGAAGAATCTGTGATTTCCAGAATGCTAGTAATCAAACACACTGTGTAACTGAGAACAATATGAGTGTAACTTAGATCCCTATAATCAGAAAACAGCTTCTTTCTTCCAGCATGCAGAAAAAACACAAAACATCACGAATACACACTTGAGCAGAGATTACAACTGGCAGAACACTAATGAGCCCTGCCTCCTCTAAATCGTGCCTGTGAGCAACCTTATGAAATCATGTGGTGGAGTAGTGGTCCATACGGCAGGTGGTGTTCCAGGTCACCCGTGAGACCATCCTGCAGCAATGTCATGGCTTGCCAGCACAGCTGAGGTTGAAAAGGTGAGGGGGTGCCTGGCTCATGCATTATTGAGATGCTTTTGGTTATCTTTTGCAGCCACAGAGTGAGAACTATTTCTCCTAACACACCAGCAGCGGGGGAGGAGGTGGGGGAAGGCTGTACGTGACTGCCACATGGAGCTGTTAGCGTGAAATGCATGCAGAAGGTTACAAGCAAGCCAAAAATTCTTGAGTCCTAAGCTCTTCTCACATCACGCTGGAATTGGTGTCACTTCTACACAGAAGCCAGTTACCAGAGACTGCTGTAACCATGACTGAGTGGTACCAGGTGTTTGTACTTTATCTTTAACAGTCTGTATTGCTCCACTGCCTTAAGTGCTACAGAGAGCTTACAAGATAAAAACAAGACAAGAGAGTAGGGACAAATGCCTTGCTGTGGATGGAAAAGATAAAAACAAAAAGGAGAAAAGGGGAGACATTTACTGGCAGCAGCTAAGGACGCTTTGGCTGCACAATCCAGCCACTATTGCTTGATAAGTCAGTCAAGCCACAGAAACAGTTGGAAAGGGCCAAATCCAGCTCCAGATTTGGACACCGTGTTTTTGTGGATGACAATACATGATGGGTGTCTGACCTCCTCCTACAGCCTAGTCAGTACAGCCATGCCCTGGTCCACCCCTCCACTGCCTGTAGGGTTTATCGTGTGCCCAGCTACCGGTTCCTAATGCCACCTGAGATCCCCTGGGGTATCCCCGATGGTTATTTGGGAAGGTAGGTATAACAGCAGTCCTTAATCAAGCCCCTGTCAATGCAAGCAGTGAAACCAAGGAGTGATTCATTTTGCCCCAAAGTGGGCACCCCTGATGACCAGCCGAGCCCCCTCCAGCTGGAGCTGGCCAGACTGAGTGGGTCTCCAAGGGCTGTAAAGGGAGCTTCGACACCCAGCTCACATGGAGCCACCTGCACTCAGCTACCCGAACCCAACTTCACTTGTGGGACTGCAGAGCTGAATCCCCCCCACCCTGTTTACACCCTCCTAGCACTCCCCAATTGCTAGACAAGGTAAATTAGCCTGGACCACTCTCAGTCGGACATCTGAACACACGTGGGATAGACTGTGAGAGTAAAAATGCACAGTTACTGCATATTAGTTAATGGCTTTTAATTTGTTAAATTACCATTACTTGGGTCTCCATCCAATCTACAAAGCAGAAAGAACAAGAACAAAGACCTGTTCTTGTGAAAGTGACTTCTTCTTCCTGGTTCTTCATCTCTGGTTTTGAACTCTTCATTAAAAAGTCAATATTTGATTAAATAAAGACTTAAGTAAATATACCCACTATAAAAAATTACATTAGCAACCAGGCATGTTCTAATTAGATCTTCTCTCCCTAGTTCAAGGGAAGAGCTGACTTCTCCAGGCATGTTGAAACCCTGGTTTTGTGACACCTTGATGGTCCTGAAGACCTGTCCCTCCCTGCCATGGAGCTGCATTCCTGGGCAATCACAATGCTGTTCAGATAAACAACTGGCTTATGATGGATGGTAAAATGACAAAACATTTCTGTATGTCCTGTCACCATATGACATTACTGAGACCCAACAAGCCAGAGATAAGTAACTTTTGGGACAAAATGATGCTTGTGCCACCACTGTATAATTTTCAACAATTTTATCTTTCTAACTAGCCACTAATGTACGTTGTTACCAAGGTGCTTTTTTTTCTATATTCTTCCTTATGTCCCTGAGCCACTCAGCCTTGGATCTTTCTTATTACTGTATTTATCAATTCCCTTCACTTGGCAGCTTCTATCTTATATCAGTTTACATTTTTTATGATGTTTTCAATCCTATCTAATCTCTGCCCCTTTAGAATCATAGAATCATAGAATCATCTAGGTTGGAAGAGACCCTTGGGATCATCGAGTCCAACCATCTACCCTACTCTACAAAGTCCTCCCCTACACCATATCCCTCAGCACCACATCTAATCGTCTCTTAAACACATCCAGGGATGGTGACTCAACCACCTCCCTGGGCAGCCTATTCCAATGCCCAACCACCCTTTCCGTGAAGAATTCTTTCCTAATGTTCAGTCTAAACCTACCCTGTTGGAGCTTGAAGCCATTCCCTCTTGTTCTGTCATTAATTACCTGTGAGAAGAGACCAGCACCAACCTCTCTACAGTGTCCTTTCAAGTAGTTGTAGAAAGTGATGAGGTCTCCCCTCAGCCTCCTCTTCCTCATACTAAACAGTCCCAGCTCCTTCAGCCTCTCTTCATATGATTTGTTTTCCAGCCCCTTCACCAGTTTCGTTGCCCTCCTCTGCACTCGCTCCAGCACCTCCATATCTCTCTTTATTGAGGTGCCCAAAACTGGACACACAAACGCACCCACGCTGTCTATTCCAACTTTACTCTGAAGCTTTCGGCTTCTCTTCCCATTTTCCTTGCTCACAGTTCAGACATCTGTTCCATTCTGACTCTGTCCAGTTCCCTGGAAACCATTGCTCTAATGTGGCTGTCCAAGAAGTCATCCCTCTTCCAGATGTAACGGGGAACTTCTTCACTTAGGAACTACAGGTACTGACCTGCTTGACGGGCTATTATGGATTTATAAAGACTTCCTTATCTTCTTCACTACCTCGTGAAGAGATGGACTTGTCAGCCAGAGATTTCTCAAGGTAACTGCATGATGATGGGCCAAAACCCAACCCCTAGCCCTGAGACTAGGTGACACGTTTTTTTTTGGCCACTCTGTCTTAGGGCTAGCTCTATCTACAGATTCTTCTTGGAAAGGGGTATCTGGAGAAGTCCCAAAGAGAGCCAGGGTATAAGCTATCATTCACTGCTGTGGATAGTCAAGTGCTCTAATTGTCTCTTATTTTGCAACATGGATGCGACCAAAGGTTGCAGAATCAGGAGGTGGGCAGCCCTGCTCCATCTCTAGCAGATAAGTCTTACTAAGCCCATTCAGCCACATGGAGAACAAACAAATTAACAACAGTAAACCACATTTAAAATGTTAATGATTGGTTTCTTCTGCTTCCAAAGAAGTTGTGCAGTTTTGGCCTCTAAACCTTCTTGGCTGTTTCTGTTGCCCAGTGAAAAATGGCATGTTTAGAAGGAAGAAACAGTGGCTTGCCAGTCAAAACTTTTCCAGAAGAAATGTCCTTCCTGAGCCACGTTGTGTCACAGCTTGTCCAAGACAGCCCGGTAATCACAGGGGCACATCCTGCTCAGTGACTCAAGACTGGTTTGGTCACAAACAGTCAAAACCATCTTCATTTCCAGCCCTGACAGGAAAAAAATGGCCATGGTACAAGGTCTCACTTTCTTCCTTAGAGACATGGTGTCCTGAAAAGTCCCTGGGCAACTTTAAGGCCTGAGCTGCCAGTCTCTGGGAATTTGAGGCAGCAGTTGCTGCCCACTGGACCCACAGCTCTGGCAGGTGGAGGCAAGTGCATGGGGCAGAACTTTGCCACAGCTTCAACCACATGTCTCTACACCCCGCTCCTCTTTCAGCATCACACAGGAGGCTGGGGAAGCACGGGGCAAACAGGATGCCGGTGGCAAGGCAACAGCACCCACACCATGGCCATCGCTCTGCCCCTGGCATGGCACCCAAATCCTGCTGTGGGGCTGAGCATTTCTGATCCTGGGCTTGGGGAACATGATGTGAAGATGTACAAGGCTCTTCTTGTAGCTCTCATCCCTTCAGCATAACAAAATGAAAGCCGCAGCCTATGGATCTACATCAGGAAAGACAAATTGAAAAGGAAATGAGTACAACTTGCTCCCGTGGGAATTAATGGATTCTTTTTGTATTAAATTCACTGGGGAAGCTGTGAGAGAGAGATCATGTTAAAAGGATATTCTGTAGCTTTACTAGGATATTCCGTTCTGTACGTGCAGAAGCAGTGTTAGTGCTCTAGAGAGTTGCCTCTCTTTCTATTAGTATATATCTCTCTATATATATACACATGTGTTTATTTCCTTGAATTACCCAACTTCTAATTTAATCATTCTGAATTCAGAGAGGTTTTGTGCCTTGGTTCTTTATCTGCAGATCTGGAAGTCCACGTATCTAGCTAAAGCCCAATATACCTGCTAGCTGAATTTCGGTACTAAACTTTAACCCCTGCCTCAGAATAGATTAATTAAGTTAAAGGGCAAGGGGTGCAAAAATTTTGCTAATTTCTGATTGGCAGGCTAAAAAAAATATTTAACTGATCTTGGCACTGAAGTACCATCTCAGTTACTAGATTTAAATATCTGTATGTATACAAAAGTACACATGGAATCACTTCAAACTAATATGAAAGTAAGAGAACGGTCCAATATTAAACTTAGTGTGATGAAGTTAACCAAATAGTACCAAACCCCAGAAACATCCACTATAAACCCTGTTTGTTTGTTGCTACAATGCTTCAGGGAAAGTAATGGCATGGCAGGATGAGCAGAGTGCTCCCTTTATAGCACCCCAAAGCAATTTCTTCTCTTGTAGACATTAGAAGCCTTCGCAGATTTGGGATTTTGAGGAATAGAGAAGGCTGGTTACGCAGTGTCTTCTGCACACTTGCCTTCAGTCCCTGCGCACCACTCTTCACTTCACTGCTCTTCAGTGTGATTATACGCAGCATAATGTTTCCATCTGAATAATTTAAGAGCTAAAAGCACTCAAGAAGAGTATGACAACATTTGCAAAGATACAGATGCAAAAATGGTTTTCACTAGGCCATTGCAAGTTATTTTTTGTTGAAGCTTATTTTTGTAGGAAAGTACATCCTCCAACGAATAGCTGCTTTGAATATAAACCATTTTAGTGAAACATGAAGTGTATTTTTATGCTTTTTTTGGATGTCCAAATCTGAGTTACTATTTGCTTAAATCTTAAGAACACAGGAAAAATAGCTGGCAAAAGGTGTGTAAAATAAGTCAGATCAAGCGTGACAACTACCAGCAAATGGGAATAGCATTAGAGGGGAACACATCACTGCAGCCCAAATGATCAGCACAGCACACTTTTACTAGCACAGTTGGCACCAGCTGAGCTCTGTATTTTTAATTGAAAGAGCTTTAAACACAAGAAGAAAAAAGATGGAATGGAAAGTACATACTGTTAAAGAAGACATTTTTTATTTTGACAGTTATAAAGAATACTAATGGTCTACTTAAGATGATTTCTCTGTAGACTTTGTATTCACCATGGGTGGTGAGTGTTACAGCCTTATTAAACAAAACACCATTAGTACTGCTATCAGCTATTATTTTGGAACAGAACATTTTTTCTGGTTTTGAATGTGTTTTTTTTAAACAAGGGGAGCATGTTGTATGAAAAGGAAAACTATATATAACTGAGTTTCTGTTACTCAAGCCATCCCTCAGATAAAGTCACATGGAAATGGAGAGGTTTAAGAAATCATTTAAGAGTACAGCTCAATTCTTTCCAATTGTCATTCAGAGACAGGTAGCTGAATAAAAAGCATTTGATGAAGCTGTTGTCCAATTTTATCTACCAGCCTTTGAAAATTTTGCCAATACGGTTAATTTGTGGATCTTATTAAGACGTAATATATTAGGTATTTATCCTCTAGAGTCAAAGGAAAATGGAAAAAACACTTATTCCATTAGAAAGCAAGTTCCTTGTCCTTGTACTTACAAAGAAAATGCTGAAAGCGTGGTCTGGATTACTTAAGTAAGAAATAGATTTTCAGACTGAATGATTTGAGAGTAATTATTTTCGATCCAGTATTATGATTTTGGGAAGATAATGTATGTTGTGGAACAGCTGACATTGTCAATACCAGATTTATTTTTAGCTAATTCCATCATTTTTGCAAAAAAGAAAATCAGCTGAAATGAAAAAAGCATAAGAAAACTTTCTGGTTTTCCCCTCCCGACAAACAAGATGCAAAAATGAGTCAAGTAAGCAATGCTGTTACCATAAAAGATAACAAGGAGAAGAAAATGCTTGATGACTGAGGCAATTTAATGTAATCCTATCTGTTGCATTTTACTTGCAGCTTATAGTTCACTCTGAAAGAAGCTTGTAACAATTTCTCTCTATCACTCTGGCACAGACTGGTATTAAAACCCAACAGAAAAAAAACACAGACAAAGCTTGTAAAAAATGCTGATTCTAAAATAATCTTCTGCATGCTTTCACTATAAAACAAATGATACTGATAATTTAATGTCCTGTAACATTTGTTCTACATTTTTCCAGCCATGTACAAACTTCTCATGATAAGCAGTGATTATTATAATGGTATAGTTTTTATGAAAGAAGAAAAATAAAGTTTCTTGCCCATAAAATGCAGATGTGGTGCCAAATCTACACCTTTCATTAACAAACTTGTAAAAGTGCAACTGAAAGCACACACATTTCCTGTGCAATGCTTTCAGAATGTCTAATTTTCAGTAATTCCTCATCATTCCTCTGTAAGACCTGTTTTTCAATGCAAGGAAAGTTTTCAAGGACAAGACTAAACCCCAAAATAACCTCTATTCTTGGAAAAATCAGCTTTGTCTATTGATCTCATCTAAGGAATGATAACCCTCTTCATGAGACACTTCTTTTTTTAATTTTTAAAAGGCTTTTGAATGGTTGTAGAGTATTGACTCCTTTAAGAAGAAGGGCACATTAATGGGCATGGGGCTACTCAGCAGGGAAACTGAACCTGTAAAAGCTCCACTAATTATAACTCACACCTCTTGTCTGCTTTGCTGTGAGTTGGTGGTTTTCCAGAATTAAAAGATCAATTTAAGCCGTTGCATTTGCATATGCAGAAAAAGCAGGATCCGTGAGTGCTTTTCAGGCCCAGGTGCCCATAACTAATAATGGCAGACTTAAAACACAGCCTGCCAGCTTCCCTTGTTCACAACTTCTAATAGGATTCATTTTTTAGAACACGAAGGTGCCACTGCAGGATATGGGACACAGAGAGAAATCTGGGATGGGTGGTGAAGCACAGGTTGCATACACATCTGCATGAGTAGACAGTCTCTCTGACCATGCTATTTTCTCTCCAGCTGCCAAAGATAGGATCCATCCCAGGGAAAGTGAGAATTTTTTTTCCTTTGAAAGTTTATGAACTTATTTACTGCTTTCAAGGAACTGCTGCTGTATTTGTACCATAGAAGATAAAAATACACTGTCTTTTTATCTAAGCTGGTACACCCCAGTCACTACTATGAAAAAGGCAGAGAGGCTGAAGAACGAGCAAAAATACCAACTGTATTTTATATATAAAAGTATTACTTCTTAAAAGACTGAGAAAAATTAAGCTCTCCCAAACAACTCCCTCCCTCTAGCTAGGATTCTGATGCCAAATGTAAGTGCTGAAGTACATCTTTAGGGACCTGATTTTCAGAAGTGCTAAGAAGCCACAAAATCCATTAAGTCAGAGGTATGTAACAGCTTTGAAGATTAAGCTACTTGTATTTAAGTGCCCTAATGGAGATTTAGCAACCTAACTCCATGAAATCAACTTTGAAGGTTTCATTTATGTACCTTGAAGGGGAAGCACTATCCTGTTTTCAGGAAGAGACAAGCCCAGACAGCAAGATGCTGTAGGTATTGCTCATCCCTTGAGCTGAGTGGGTGGGGGTGGCCCATACAGGGCCCTTGCCTGGTCCCAGGAGGCTCCCATGGGGCTGCCTGCATGCAGTGTGTGGCTACAGGCAGCAAAGGGACAACCCGGGTGCTTGCAGAGAGGCAGGACAACAGCTCATAGACAAGGGAAAAGAACACTTGAGATGTCAGTGACAGCCCTGCATCTCTGAGCAGGCAGCAGCCAAGGTGCTCTGTTTCCCTCTACTGGTAAAATTTCAAGTGTTTTTTTAAAAAATGTTTCTTTTCTGCTGGAGGTTTTCTTCTGGAGGTGTCCTCGTGCCAACATGCACTGACTTGCTCGAGAACCGTACTTGAACCTCTGTTGTTCTTCCCAAATGTCCCCCTCTGCTAAGTCCTTCTTTGCTGAGCTCTGTCGTACAACCATGCCTGATTAATGCTGTTGACTTTAGCGGGATTGGGCAGGAATTTAAATTATTGAGAAATATTTCAAGGCGATTTATGGGTATTTGGAAAGGCTTCATTGATTTCTCAGCGTGAAAGCAATACCACAACACTGAAGCTATTGTAGGCAACTTAACAAGCCTCTTAATGAATTGCTGCTATTTGGTTGTCTTCTAGAGCCAGAACAGAGGTTCTGTTGTTGGAAAGTCTCAAGATTACGAGCTGGTAAGAAGATGCAGGCATTGCACTGAGTGCACTATCCAGGTATTTTAATTGCTCAGCTAGACCACAGGACCCACAGCAGGCTCCAGTAAGACTTCATGCATGATCCTCTGTTTGCATTTGCCAGAGAAAACATCCGCGTTCACATCCATTAGTGGCCTCTAGAAGTATGCAAAATTAATTTGAGAAGGAGCTTTCTTCACAGAGAACGTCCTAGAGAGACATGGGTTTCCCAGCTTACAAACGTCTGCCGCCTTGGAGCCTTCCAGGTTTGTTAATTCCCTTCTGCACAACCTCCCTGGTACCAGAGGTTTCTCATGCACTATCCAAGCAAGTGCAATTTTGGTCTGTGATAGCAGTAGCAGGGGTGACATTTTAAACTCAGAACACATTTGAGGTTTTCCCATATGTGAAAAGAACAAAAGGAGAATATTAACTCCAGGAAAACTGTGGCTATATTTGCTCAGATACAGAAGTGCCAGTGCTGCTCATCCACCCATTCGTGCTCAGGTACTTCAATTTAACATGACTGATAGATTAATTGAGCTATTGAACATGTCTTGGCACAAAGTATGTTGTAACCAACTTCAGAAGAGCCTTTGGCAAACTGGAAAGTGCCTTGAACACAACTGTAGCTAATGACATATGACCCGGTGGGTTTTGCAGTGAATAGGAATTGAAATGAAATTATTGTTAAAGAAACTGATGGGAGTAGGAGAGGAAATTGAGTGCTCTGAGGGCAAATTAGTCTGCAGATGCCTAAATGCCCAATTACAAATTTCTTGATCATTTATGAACATATTTCTGTTAGAGCAGCAGCTGGAGTTTTTTAGAGATACCTTTATACCTTCTGCGTGGATGCTAAAATGTTAAAAATGTATCATTGGTTTTAGGTCCCACTGATCAGACTCTTTTTGTTTTCACACCAATTTGTAGTTACTTTAGTTTTCCTTTTTAATTTAACTGGAATCTACATGCTAGGGGTGCAAATTACCAGCCCAGGTGAAACAGCAGTTCAATAAAAAAAAGCGACGAGCAGCCTGTGCTTCCCTGCAGCAGCTCCAATGCCCCGATGGCCAGGGCCTGGGAGGTGCAGGTGGGTGGTGGTGGGGTGGGAAGACCTCAGTCTCCATTCGTTCACAGGCATCCTTGGTACCTGCGGTCACCTCCAGAGGTTGTCCTTTGCCAGGCAGGCTGGAGCACACTCCTCTTGCAGCCTTCCTGAAGGACCAGGGTTACATTTGGCTTACTCCCACTTTAACACTTAACATTTCTAGAAGAAAACTGTTGCAGGACCTCATTGTTCTGACGGTAAGAACTGCAGTTTCTGGCCTTGTTCATGATCAGTTTTGATCTGTTCAGTAATGGCTTCTATTTACCATCCTTAATCCAAGTACTTCTGTGCTGCTGGAGTTAGGTGCAGGTATATTTTGTCTGCTTGCATCGCCCTCAACACCCTGCTTTTTAAATACACGTGAACACTGTAAATGCAGCCAAGAAAACATGTGCTTCATTGAAGCACTAAATCCAGGCTGTGTTGGAAAGTTGTTAATACTGTATATTAGCCCTGCAAATTCAGTAAATGGTGGAGGAGGAACTTGGTGGAAAATAGCCACTTAATTCAGTCTAATCTCTACTGCTGAATATAATGGGGTTCCAGTGACATTACTTGGAGATTAGCTGGAAGACCATGACTGCCTGCAATAACTGTGGGCATCATTTAGCTTTCTTCTGCACTGTTGTTAATGTGCAAGAAAGCGTGAGCTCAGATGGATGAGCCGATCTCTGTTTGATTTGCAGGATAAGCCATTAGAAGAAAAAACAATCATTTCATAGTAAACTGAGCACAATTAACAGGCATTTGGGGACAACAGACATTTTTCCAGAAGCACTTCTGAAAGCAGAACAGGACCACAATGGCAAAATCACACGATTTAGAAATTCTCTAGGGAGCACAGTGTGAGAAAGAATGGACCTTTTTGTTAACCCTCAGTAAATGACGTGAAAGTGGGCAATTTCAGATCTCATTGCAATTTGGAAATGAGAAAGCTGAGTGAGGCTGGATCATAGTCTCATTATTCACAATTTCTCAATATTCTAGAATATATTTTTCTTGGCTGGAAGCCTCCATTTTTGTACTTAAGCCCCACTATGATCTTAATGAACATGAATGTTTCAAGCACGGCAGAAGGACCGGTCTCTTCTTGGCTGATTCTGCTCCACTTGGGGGTCAAACATTCACACAACGTGATCAAACATCATGCAATGAAAGAGGGAAGGGAGACACCAAGGCTTTTCTATTTAATGTGATACAATCCCTAACATATGTGAGTGAAGCTTCCAGAGCTGGAATCCCTGATGGGGACTGCAAGACACCAATAATACTTTGAATACATATTCAGTAGGTTAAAACTTCTCCTCTTTCTGAGTCTTTTTTTTTTTTTTTTTATTGCTTCTGGGGTTTGTTGCATGGAAATTTAATACAGATTTCTATTAGATCAGCAAAAAGTTTAATTTGCAATTAAAATTTGTCACAGGTGAGCAAGACTTGTTGGGTGGATATGCTAAGAATCACGTGGTCTTGTTCTCAGTTTTGCACTGATTTTCTGTGCGTCTGGGAGCAAGTCTTGGTGTCGCTATTTCAGTGTCTGCAGAAAGGCAGGATTACCTGTCGCTGTCTGTAAAGTGCCTGGTGATAATGGGGAGAAAACAGCTAACAGGAGCTAATATTTTTCCATTTGTCAATAACAGTAGAACTATAAAATTAATCTAATGAAGGAACTTTTTGTCCAAGATTTGAAAGCGTCTTTCATCTATGAAGGGTAGGGCAAACCTCTTACTCTCTTTAATGGTTTGGTATTGGACCTGTACTACAGAATGTCCCACAAAACTTCTATAAAATATTGTTGAAGTATGATTCAGCTGTTGACTAAGAGAAAATGTAGGGGTGTACATGTGAGACAGGAATCTCAGTTCTTAGTACAGTCAATGGAGATTATTTGGTACCATCAGCACAGTCTGAGTGATTCAAATGACCAAATGGATGCTAGGCTCCACTGGATGTGTTGTTTCAACATAGGTATCCAGTGCTCTTTGAGATGTCCTGGGCACCCCAGTTAGTGTCTAGCTGCTCCTGCAGGAGGATTTGGGTGCTGTATAACCTCTGCCAACCCTACACATTTCACGTACCCTATGAACCCTATGCTTAGACCACTGAACTGAGCCCAGGATCTCCACTCACAATGGTGACAAGAGCAGTGCACCATCACTCTGCTTGAGGTCAGTGACAGCTTTAGCGCTGACTGATGCTAAATTCTTACCACCACTGCTTGAGAGCAAAGGAAAACTAACACAACCAGCGCTCACTGCTGAGAACAGGAGTGGGAAAGAGGTGAGCTACCATAGGTACCCAAGAGCAGGTCTAGCTCATTCCCACACTACAGGGATGGCAGGATCACTGGTACCAATGCACCACTGGACAGGCATCAAGAAACTGCAATTTGGCTTTTGTCTCAGGCAGGTTTGCTGGGTGAGCACTCGTTGCTGCTGTCGGGCTACTAAAGAAAGCACATGATGGACTCCAAGTTCAGGACAGACAGCAGGCGTACTTCAGTCAATATATCCCTTCATCTAATGAGTTAATCTTTGATAATTCCAGTCTGGTACATGATCTAATTATTTTTGCACCTTGTAGTCATAGTTTCATTTAGTCTGTGCTTCCCTGTTCTGCCAAAGAAAACATCACGTAAGACAGCGGAAAGCTTGCTGAATTCTAGATGCGTAACTTCTGTCGCTTTTCCCTCATTCACGAGACCTATCACCCAGAAGAGATGCGGCTTAATTTGACAGGTTGTCCTTGACAAATATATTTTATCTGCTACTCATTTTCACACTTAGAAATTGTTCATTTGTTCCAGAATTTTTTTCCAGAAATCAAAGTTAAAAAACCCTATCCTATAATTCACTGGGCCTTTTTTTTTTTTTCTTTCTTTTTTTTCTTTAAGTAACAAGCCAGTATAAGTCAGGATCTAGCCTACTGAATAAGTATAAATATTCTGGTATAAAACCTGTGTAAGATTAGGGGAAGCCAAGGCCATTTTCTTAGAGAACTGGTTGTGCAACCCTATCATAATTACAGATACTGAAAAAAACCTCACATGAAAAGCAATTTACTGAGAAAAGCATGATACGCAGTATTTACAAGAAGCAGTAATATAAATGAGTTTGCTGTTTAACATGTTGGGAACAATAAGAAAATGTATAAGCTCAGCTGGCTCCTGTCCTACCGGGGCTTTGAAAGTCCTGGAGTGTTTTTAACAGGATCAGTGCGAGTATGGAGCACTGAAAGAACCAGACACAATTGGACTTTCTTTGCCAGCCATTTTGCATCAGATATTCCTCCAGTTAAAAACCTAAATTGTTTTATTCACACAGCTTGTACAGTGTACCAACAACAAGGCAACTGCTAGAATTATTTTGCATCTATAATGGGAGTTGAGTCTGTGCAAAAATCACAGTTGCATCCATGGTATTTTGAAGACCTACCCATTCCAAGCTGGTGTTAAGTACAAGAGGTGGGTTTTTCCCCTAACTTGGATGGGTATTCCGTCTTTTAGAATTTGGGGAAAGTGGCTCATATTTCATTATTAGGAATGTGAGGCCTTTGGGAGAAATGGTCCATTTCCTCCGGTGACTTGTACGGGCCTTTGCACACTGGGTGTGAAGGTCTGTACATGGTGTGAGAGGGGCCTCTGAGCGTTGGTGGCATCGTAGCGGGGGGCAAAGCCCTGCTCCCCTTCAGGAGGCTCCCCAATACTCTGCTTGCTCAGAGCAGCCTTACAGCCATCACTTGCTGGGGTATATAAACCCATAAAATGCTACAGTCTCCGTCTTGGAAGGATCTATGAGAGACACACTTCTGTGTTAATTTTTCATGAGGGAAGGCTAAGGAAATAACATTCTGGTAGCTCTCGTGTGGGTGAGTCTGCAGCAGTTTGTGTTAATGTGTCCCTCCTGGAGAGTTTCCACTAGACAGGAGCACGCTGGCAACTTTTTGCAGGTGTACAGAAGAGAGGACACTTTCTTTCCACATTCAGGAAGTTTTTGTTTATGTTGAATATTAAAAACCATGCTCTTACATGTTTATCATTGCAAACTCAGCTTTGGGGGAAAAAAAATCACAAAATAAAAATGTTAGGATATGGAGAAAATGTTGTCACATTTTTTTCAGACCACAGGAGTTTGTCACCATGGAGACCCTCCTGTTTTCTTCAAGAATGACTCAAATCTTATGGATGAAGCATATGTGATAGAAGCAAAACAATAACACCAAGAATTCACATTAAACATTTCAGAAAGAAGTTTTTGAGCACAACCAAAGTCCACAGACTGCTCATGCAGCAAAAATATGCTTCCACTTTTTTCCTTAAGCTTTTTTCTTTCTAATGTAAAATAACTGAAGGTTTTATTTCTAAAGGTAGCTGGGTTTTAAGGAACTTGTGTTACATGAGGTTGAAGGCTGAAGGACTTCGCTATTATGTTGTGGTTTTATACAACAAAGTACTCTTAGAGTACTGTTCCTAAGTTTTAAGGACGGAATGAAGCTAAAACTCCTTGAAAAACCTTATTTTTAGTATTAATTATGTAAGTACAGTTTTTAACTGAAGGCAACCAAACTGTGCATGAAAGGGAGCCAAGAGCAGGACAAGGTTTGTCTGCAAGCCCCCAGCTGCCCACGCAGCGGCTGGAGGCACCAGGTGCCGGGAAGCTGGAGTGTGCTCAGCTGGGAAGCGATGGCACCTCCACAGACTTGTCCTGATGGCCAACAGCAAAACAGTGGCTTCAGGAGCACCTCTGGGAAAGAAGCAACCCCAGGCATGCTGCTGTTGTTGTACCTCGCATGGCATCTCAGACTGCCCGCTTTTTAGTCGCTGCTCAGCCTGCATAAATGTGATTTTAAATGAGGGCGGAACACATTGCAATGACAACCGAGGAGGCCACACCAAATTAGTCTGAAAATGCACGACAGACCTTCTCCTAAACCAGTCTTTCTGCTATCTCATCCACCTGACTTTCTGCTCTGCAGCCAAGGTATAGCTGAGCCCTCCCCTCCACTATTTCCCCCACCAGTACTGCTGCAGTGCCAAACTGGGGCTCGGATCTCTTACTGCCAGTCAGAGGGAAGTAGGGCAGTGATGGTGCCTCTGTACTGGGCACTGGTGAGGCCTCACCTTGAGTACTGTGTTCAGTTCTGGGCCCCTCACTACAGGAAGGACATTGAACTGCTGGAGCGTGTCCAGAGGAGAGTCACCAAGTTGGTGAGGGGTCTGGAGAACAAGTCCTGTGAGGTGAGGCTGAGGGAACTGGGCATGTTTAGTTTGGAGAAGAGGAGGCTGAGGGGAGACCTCATTGCCCTCTACAACTACCTGAAAGGAGGTTGTAGAGAGGTGGGGGTTGGCCTCTTCTCTCAAGTGAATAATGACAGGACCAGAGGAAATGGTCTGAAGTTGGGTCAGGGGAGGTTTAGATTAGATATAAGGAAGAATTACTTTACTGAGAGGTGGTGGAGTCACCATCCCTGGAGGTATTTAAGAAATGTGTAGACATGGCACTTCAGGACATGCTCTAGTGCCCAAGATTGTTGGTTTGTGTCTGTTTGTGGGTGGGTGTGGTGCGGGGTTTTTTGTGGTTTGGTTTGGGGTTTTTTTGTGGTTGGACTCTATGATCTCAGAGGTCCCTTCCAGCCATGAATAGTCTGTACTGCAGGGCAGAGGGGAGCACAGGGTAAATGTTGCACAATTCAGGGCAGAAAGGAGCCTGTCCTGCCTCCCAGGTCAGAACAGCTATTCTTTAATGAGACTCCTGAGAGGGAGCAACATCCTTCCCATCGAACACCATCCTGTGTTGGTGGGGAGAGAGAGAAAACGCAGCCCCACACTGCAATGACTAGAGCAGCTCTAAGAGGTGTAAATCCGGTTTTAGATGGCCTAGTAATGAATCCAAACTCACACAGCCATGTGACACGAGGTATAGCAGCAGTGCCCACCCAGCCTTGGGAACACACACACTTCACACCTGCTGGGGTTTGCTGGCAGCCTTTGTAACTGTGCACCAGGGAAGGCATCGCTCGTCCTTCCACAACACGTCAGAAGACAGGAGGAAGCATAAAGTCAGAATAAATGCCCTGATGCGCTCAGGCTAATCTACCAGAAGGGAAATTGGGTATTTACTCTTAATCGGGATCAGATTTGCCCTGCTGGGCCATGTGGTATTAATCAGTGCGGAGCCGCATTTGGCAAGGACGGCAGCCGAAGCTACTGTCTCAGGCCCAGGAGAAGCCTGGGCAAGTCTGTGGCCCATGGAGCTAGGCAGCCCCATGGAGAACAGGAAAGCGTAGGGCACCATTCAAGTGTGACAGGCCTTTCTGCAATGCAGAAACCCTAGGAACATCCAGGGTGCAGCCTAGGTGCTGAGACAGGGCACTGCTTGTTTTTTTTCCTTCATCCTGCCTCAGTTATCCTGATAATAAATAATGAAAAGGAAAGGTCCAAGGTATTTTTGCTGTCAGTGAACAAAATAACTACCTGGAGAAACTAAATGACTTCAGCTTCACAGTGTTGCAAATACTCTATTGAGGGCAGTGCAGGAAACTTGAGTGGAAAACTGGAAACACTTGTACTTAGCATCTGTGGATCTTGGAAAAATATGAACTAAAAAATCACTGCAGTTAAGTGTTGTGCTATGAAATTCATCAAACCAAAGCAATGTTTTCTGTAGTGTCAGGAGATCATCTTCATGATAGTCGGTAATCAGGTTGTACTGAGCATGGTGAATGATACCACTTACATTCACGAGTCCAAGAGTTTTTTGTATTCTACCCCCTGGGTTGAAATGCCTGAATGAAACATTATCAACATGATAGTCCTATTTGACAGGTAATGAAAATCTTTGAGAGAATATAATGTTTCTTTTATTAGAACTGAACCTTCTTCATTTTTTTTTTTTTATAAGTTTATTTGCATCGATGATAACATTTGGTCTGTCACAGCCAGTGCTCTGCACTTTCAGGCACCAGAAATATCACTGTCTATAGCGATGTCACCTTCAGGAATACTTTCAAATGATTTGTAGGAGCCAGGCTCAAAATGACTTAACCTTTTTGTTCTTACTACCTTTCCCGAAAAACTATCACAGAACCCCCTCTCCTCTGTGAGCTGGAAGCTGTTCTCTGATTTCCAGCCAGGACTCATCTGCAGCCAGTTTCCCATTGAGAAGAGCTCCTTTCTCTCTTCTGTATTTACACTCTGTACTTGTTCCACTTCAGATGTTCCCTGAAGTCAATCTACGGGAACTGTATGCTGTATTCCAGATAATTTCTCAGCACAGGCCTATAAAAGGGTGTTAGCTTTGGGGGCTATATGTGGGTAATCGCTAATCTTTACCCTATACTGATTCCAAGAAGTCCCCTTTGCTCTAGGAGCCCTTTTGCACTGTTTTTCTCATTTTATTGTTCAGTTTCTCACTCAGCTTGATATTTGGCAATGTTTACTTCATCCTAGAACTTCTTAACCAACAAGAAATGGCCTGCTTTGTTGCTCATGTCTTCCTTGCACTCTCAGCCGGCTCTCTCCTTGTCCAAAATAATTTTTTAAATTATGATTTTTCAAATTATAATTTTTCATCCAGTTGACCATGGAGACCTTCCTCTTTTGGTTCGAACATAAACTTAGCACAGTTAATGTACATAGTTTTTAAATCTTCACAGTAAAGATACTCTCTGCCTTTTTTCACACTCAGGCCCTTTAGTTCTTAAAAGCATTAAGTAAGTCTCCTCATTTTATCAAAACTTATCCTTTTGGAATCAGCAAAACTTTTATTCCATAAACCTACTTGTGTTCATTCATTCAAAAATATACAAATTAATCAGTTCAAAGTTATTTTCTCTGCCCAGCTAGCCTGAAAGGTCCCTCCTACTTTCCAAAATCTCTGGTAGAAAAAAATCTGTTGACTAGTACATTTTGGAACATATATAATTGAGCATTGTTAGCATTTTTGCTCCAGACTGTCACTAAGAACTGAGAGTTGTAGGACAGGGTGATTTCAGCTGTCCTGTTGTGGTGTGGAGTAGAATAACAGTGCTTTGTAGCATCAAAAATTAATTAGCTGTAACATCCTATTCCCTTCTAAACCCTGGTGTAATTGCCTGTGTGAATATTTAAATTCTTTCTCAGAAACCTTGAGCAGCTTGGGCTCTGTCACTTTGCTTAGCATCTTGCAGAAGGTGCTGGGATTTCAAAGGAACACGCACATAAAATAACTTTGCTGTCATGTTGCCACTCTTCCAGTTGGGATTGAAGGCATTGTGATGACATCCATTGACTTGTCTGCATGAATCCCCATCTCAGCCCAGTCAGAAATGACCCTACAAAGCGAGGGTCTGCTCTGGGGCTGTCATGTGTCCTTTCCACAGCCTTCAGACACGTCTGAAGGTCTGCCAGGTTTCTGCAGTCTGGAGCGCATCTGTTTTGTATTCTGCCCAGTGTTGTCCTCACGTGTGACCAGGACTGCCAGTATTTCCACACCACGGCTGCCAATGCCTGGTCACGGCACACCCCCTGCTCCCTCCATGCTTTCTGCAGAGATGAGTTTGGTACCTCTGCTTTCACAACAACAACCTTTCTTCACCAACTCTCTAAGTGACCATAACCATCCTTCTCTGGGAAATCCAGGCTGGCATGCCCGGCTTTTTCTGGTAAGCAATACTTACCTTCTGGAAACACTCTAGTGCCATCTGGGAGGCATTTCCAAATGACTCCAGTAAGGGGAGTGTTTCTCCTGCTGGCTTTTCCCTGCCCTGCCCTCCTGGTTGAAGGGTACTAAAGTCCCCAGCACTTTCCTTGTGCTGTAGCATTCCATTTCCCCGTTTTCTACCTCTGGCTGGGGTTTACCAGTACAAGGGCAGAGCCTGGTGATCAGTCTTCGCTGCTGAAACTGATGTTAGGGTTAAGAATGATGTACAAGCATTTCATTGATTCCTGAACAGTTACATTTCCGTAGAGTTCCTTTGGGCCTGAAGATTTTGAAGTATCCTTCAACCTCTTCTGCTGCTAACTTCTATTAAAATTTCTAATGTGGGTGACATTCATCTGCAAGCTAGAGCACGTGAAGCACAGGAGCTGGAGCAGGAGCTTGGTGTACGAGCAGGAGTGAGTGATCAGAATGCAGGCAGGAGGAGAACTGGCCTGGGGTCAGAAGCAGTGAGGTCCACATGTGGGCAGGCTGGGGTGGAAACTTTAGCTGCTGGGGCAGGGACAGCAGGGGTGAGAAATGCAGATTAGCAGGAGAGAAAGGCTGATTTCTGTGGACTGAAGCTGCTGGGATGAGGTTCCCACTAAAATCTTCCAATCAAAAGGGGTGTCCATGGACTCTAGACAGCCTTAGGATGGGGAAATACTAGCACATCAGGGGTTGTCTTCCTCTTCTCACACCATGTCCCCAGAAGCTCCAAGGGAGCACTCAGCACCCACATCTCGGCTGCACTCAGATGGCTTGAAAGACAGACTAACAGTTTGGAGTTGGTTTTTTTTTCTATTACTAGGCGGGCAAACAAGGCTGGGGGAGAGGAAGCTCCCCCATGTTCCCCACGTTACATGGGTTGTTTTAGGCTGGAGATGGGCCAGGGAGGCCAAGACACTGACAGTTAGGAGATCCCTGGCAGTTTGCAGGACCTGAGCGGGTTGATGGGTTTGGAGTAATGGGATGCTGTAAGGCCCTAAGCTTCTGCCCTTCATCTGCTGGGGAGCCTGAGCTTCCTTTCCTTTTCCAGATGCCATCTCCGTGTCCAGCATCTCAACCCAGCGATGACCAGACTGCCCCAAATGTAGTGTCACTTACAGTTGGGGCTCATGCATGGGCCAGCATCCCAAGGAGCCTGTGGCGGTGGCGTGTCACAGACATGACCACCCACTCCCTGTGAGCACTGCTTTCAGGACAAGCTGCAGGCTTGCTTTCCAATACCACGGCTCTCCCTTCCTTGGGTGGGCGGCAGTGACAGCTGTGCCCGCCTGAATCATCCTCTGTGGGCATTAACAAGGCTCTGCAGGCCTGGTGGCACTTGCTAGCTCTGGCAGAGCAGCAGCCTCCTGGTGAAGAAGACCCCAAGGGTGGGGATAAGAAGTAGGGTGTCTGCAGAGCATGCTGCCAGCTGGAGAAGGGTCTGGGAGGGGCGTCCTGCCAACAGAGCTGTAGGAGAGCCTGTGGCAAGGCTGGGTGCGTGGTCAGCGTGGTTGCTTTCGGGTAGGATGGATGTGGCCACAGGTAAGGTAGCTCAACGGGTACCAAGAAGTGGCTGTGTGATGGGCGACGGGCAAGACACGAAATACTGACCGTCTTCACCACACAGGCTGCTGACAGCCAGGATTACAGAGTCTTGAAGATCTGCTGATAATCAAACCAAATGCTCGGGGGTAGCTGTCAAAGGAAAAACACAAGGTACCATTAGGAGAAAAGAGTGAACTAGTTCATCAGTGTAGAGAGATTCTGTCTCAGTGACTTATTTTCATACTATGCACAGACTTTAAAAATGCAGAAGAATTAAACCAGCATTTGAAGCTGCCCTCTTGAGACTTTATTTGAATGTAATATAGTTCAATTACTGTTTATTCAAAATTCCCATGCTAATATACAATCTGCAGAGACTTGTAATGTGTGTTGGTTGAAATCTGAGCTAAATTAATATAATTGTTTCATTTAAAAAAAAAAAAAGAGAAATAATCTACTTGGCTGCAAGTGCCTCGAGGAATGTTAAGCAGAAAAGAGACAAAACAACTGGGGAGTGATTTTGAAAGCAGCTCTTACAGGCCAATTGCTTAGAGCCAGTGCCAGAAAATAAGGGAAACCTTCTTTTATTAAACATGATTGCTGTGACCTTCTCTGGTTAACCTACAGAAGGAAAAATGAGCTATGCACTGTGTATGATTTGTTGTTATTACAGCTGGGCTGCTTTTCAGTGAACCTGTAGAAGCTGGAATGTTTATTTTGATTTATTTTTGCTTTGTTTTTGCTCAGAAGAGCAAAACCAAATGAAACATCTTCTAGAACTGCACAGGTGTACCCATTTCTCTTCCAGAACCACTGCTGCGATCCCTGCTCTCACCTCCCTGGTCTCTGTGAACATCACAGCCATGCATGTCCCTGTCTCCCTCCTTCCCTGTGCTGAGAGGCTCTGCCACGGGTATTGAGCATTGTCCTCCTCTCAGAGACCACCACTGTACCTGACCCCTGAGCGAGGGCTGATAGGGTAAGCTTTCTCTTATCTATCTTCTTCTGGGGCGAGCACCACTAACACTCCCCTGGGGATTGCATAAATGAGACGGAGAACAGCAATTTGACGTATTTATGTGCAGCAGAGTCAAGAGGGCCCCATTGTGCCTGGGATGAGCACAAGCAGAGCTCCAGAGAGCTCCTGCTGTGGGGGGGGGGCACCACAGGGACAAAACACGGACTGGTGGTAATACCAGAGGGACAAGGACAGTGCAGTCATGTGCTTGTGTATTCTTGTCAGCCTCGGAGGTGTTTTGCAGAGGTGCACTAACGTATGCAGCATAATCAGGAGCGTAACAAAATCCCCACAGAAACCAGACCCAGTGAGCTAATTGTGGATTAGGTCATTTTCTGTGTGCCTTCCAAGATGACTGCATACACTTAATTAAGATGCCTAATATATTTTGTTTAGCCCAAATGGTGATGGAGGAGGAAGGTTATTAGTCTGGTGTTTGGGGTATTGGCAGCGCTGATTTTTACGTGGATTGGAATTCAGCAGGCTTTCCCTTTCCAAGGAATAAAGTCACCAACAAGACTTAATCACGTGATTACTTTAAGGAACAGTCAAATCACTAAAAACATTTTCTAAAATCATAAGATTCCACTGATTCATCTTTCTGTGTCATTTCTTGGCCTCAGCTGTCACTTCAGGAAAAATATGTATTTGACTTATATTGAACACAAGGTTACTTAACGAGAATAACAATCAC
>JAHREE010000295.1:0-67185 GCA_033628505.1 Tringa tobata
TCCGGGTGTGGGAGGCGGCCGTCGGCGAGCCTCCCCCGGGGCAGCGGGGGTGCTCGGTCTGCGGCTGCAGCCGCGTCCTTCTGTGTCACCCCCTGCTCTGAGCCTGGTAGCGATCGGGTGGGACATGTAAGGACAAGGGGCAACGGCCTTACCCTGCAAGAGGGGAGATTCAGACTAGGTGGAAGGAATACGTTTTTTACGCTGAGGGTGGTGAGAACCTGGCCCAGGTTGCCCAGAGTGGTGGGAGATGCCCTGTCCCTGGAAACCTTCCCGGTCGGGTTGGACGGGGCTTTGAGCAGCCTGATGTAGTTGAAGATGTCCCTGCTCATTGCAGGGGGGGTTGGACTAGATGGACTTCAAAGGCCCCTTCCAACCCAAACTATTCTGTGTAGGGAAAGAGGAGGGTGGAGAAGGAATCCCACCAGACCTGAGGCGGGTGGTGGTGGTGGTGACCATGGTAACTCTCTGCACCTTCAGGGACATCAGCGTGTTGCTTCTGTAGGTGCTGGAGATGGAGGGTTTTGGAATGGAAGGAACAGGTGCGAGTTGAAGTCTGTTACTGGCGTGAGCCAGTTCTGGGGTGATGGGGAGGTTTCCTGGGCAAGAATAAAGATTTGGCTGGACGGGGTGCTGGCCCATCTTGTCCAAACTGTGCTTTTGCCAAGAAAGTTTGGACCGGACCATCCTTGAGGTTGCTTCCAACCTGGTGTTCTCTGATTCGGTCATGATTCTATGTCTAAAGGAACTACGTTTTCTAAAGTACTTGAGATGCTAAGTCTTATTTTATAGGAAGCGTTGTGCCCGTCTCCTTGCCCTCGCATCTAAGTGATTCCTGCCTAGGCACGTCGCTCTCTGCTTTGGTTTCTGTTCTGAGCTCTGCTGTCCCCATGCACCAAACTCCGTGGGTCACGTACTCTGTGGGTCATGTAGAAGTGTTGCCAGCGTTCCAGGTTAGCTGGTTTTTCTGCAGCTGTGCACTGAAGCCAGGGGAGGGTTTTTATTGGGACTAATAACCCACCCACTCTGTGCTGAAGATGCATGATAAAATATGCAAATGTGGGTAAGGAGATTGTGGAGGGCCGGCGAAGGTCTGGCTTCTCTGCTAAGACATCCTCTAAGCATTAAGCTTTTGCAGACTAGAACCAATGCCTTACTATCTTTGATTGGGCTCTGCAAGGGGAAAATAAAGTAAACCCCAAACTCAGAAAATGTTTCTGCAGTGACCCGATCGTGTCTCTGGAGCAGATTCCATTAGCACAGAAACCTGCTATGAATCTGCCAGGTTAGTGTCCTGCTGCTGAGGGGCTGATCGCTGGGCAGCAAATTAGTCAGCTTCAAAACCGCAAGCTACTTAAGAAAATGAATTGTTTGTGACCGTCTTTAATCCAAACCTCATCATGTCAGAACGTTGCCTGGAACCTCAAAATGCACGGGGAGGAAGCCAGTCTGCCTTTCTGCAGTGGCTGAGGGCGCTTCGCTGCCCTACCTTTCTTTCCTTTTCCTGTCTGGGTGAATTTCTTTGCTTGTGTGCTTGTTTCTGTGGTCTCTCCATCTTCAGTACCACGCGCTATTTTGCCCCCAGAGAATCAGCCCCGCAGCACACATCCAAGGATTCCCTGTGTCCAGAAGTGCTGAATGCCTTAGACTGGGGCTCGGGTCATGGAAGCTTTAGATCACTTGCGTTGCATCCTTTTCTTTTGGACCGATGGGACACGATTTTCAACAAGCTTCACGCAGCCGTGTATGTTCAGGGAGTTGGGTTTCCTCTTCTGCGAAGCCGGTGGTGTCTGCAGTTCTGAGGCTGGCCTGTTGAATTTGTGTCTGCGTGTGATGGAGGTAGTGGGCTTAGAGAAGTGACTGTTCTGTTTTCCACCGCCCCACCCCTTCACAAAGCTAAATACTTCCTTTTTTTTTCTCAAGCGTTGAAATAACAAGAGAAGGAAAAGCGAGCTGTGTGGCAGCTGCAGAGGTTCATGAATATTACTTAAAGAGGAAATTTATTTTACCTAACCAGAGAACTTCCTGTGTTGGTTGTCTCTACTTCTAAAGATCTAGAAGTTACGTGTAAGACCGTGTGCCTGTTGCAGCGTTTCCTTGTGTGTGTGACTTAGAAAAGTCGTCCACAGGGAGATGTTTACTTCTGACTTTTGCATCTTTTGCTCAGGGATGTTCAAATGTGGTTTCTTCCCTAAAAGTCTGATTCAGCAAGTTTGCAAACATTTTAATAGGCACTTGTAGAACCTTCTGTGGTCTAGTTCTTCCAGAATCAAAACAGACTTGCTGTTCACCCTGCCCTGTAACCCTGCAGCACAGGCAAATCAAAGGTGGCTATTTACAAAAAAATAAAAATTAAAGGAAAGCAGGTTTACAAGGATTTTAAAAACCCAGTGAAGTGATATGCCTGGAAAAGTGCTTTTAGATAGTCTTCTAAAAGTCTGATATCTTGTTGTTTCCCGTGAGAATTACTCGTATGTGATGGCAGAGTTGTTTTGAACAGGATTACAGCAGCTTTGAGGGGCAGTGGGGAGAAGACCCACAGAGTGTTTGGACTCTTCTGACAAGAAAAATTCTGTGATTGAAGTACACGTAACCCAGTTGGTATTTAGCTCCAGCCTCAGAGGTTATCTTGATTTGCCTAGTTAACACGCTCTTCCCCTTGTCTAGGCTAGTTTCTTTGCTTCCTTCCGTGCTGTATATGTACCAAAACCACTAGTTTGTTACCCTCCAACCGTCCTTTTTTTTGAAGTTGACTTCACAGGCAGCTTTTTCTCCAGCAGATGCAGATGAGGTGGTTCAGAAAAATAAAAGATGTGCGTGGCTTTTGCCTTTATCCTGAATCCTTCTTTCCTGTTGCCTGAATTCAGATCAGAGAAAGCGCAACGTTGACCAGAGATGTGCTTGAGCAACATTTTAATGATTTGAAAGGGACCCTGAAGAAGCTGTTGGATGAGCGGCTGATGTCACTGCTGCAGGAAGTGGATGCCATAGAGCAAGAGAGCATCAAACCCTTGGATGAATGCCAGAAGCTGATAGAACACGGAGTCAGTACGGCCGATGATCTGCTCCGGGATGGTAAGGAAGGACCTGATCCTAAGGCTTAGCTCTACCTTCTGGTGTGTCTTCTCTGGAAGACTGGAAGGTTCCTGTTACGATCAGCGTATTTGGCTCGTTTGGGACTTCTCTCAAACCAAATGTTAAGAAAAGGTTAAAGTTGGGTAGGTGGAGTGAAGAGCTGATCAGTATTGTCTCCTACAAATCCATATTTTAGCATTTGATTCCAATCCTAGGGTCTATGTATGTCAGTGTAGCTTCTTCATAAGGGCAGGAAGTGTCAACTTTGGAAATGTCTCCCTGCAGAGGTGTCCTGCACCCTTCCACACTAGAAAGAGGATTATGTCAGGCTACTTTGAAACAAAATACATCTTGGGTACCATAAGAATAAAATCTCTCTGTTGGTTGAAGAAAGTTGTTATTTGCATCTTAATGGAATAGCAGCTGACGTAAACAGATTATCTTTCCTGTTAAGTGTGATTATGCTCACTGTGGATGGAATGGCCACTGTATGGGAAAAATTGCTCCAAAAAGTCTGAGGATGAGGCAGACAGAAATGTGGAATATTACTGTAAGGGCCAGTTTGCACCCTACTGATGCTAAATACCTAGCCAGAAAGGAATGCCGCTCTTGACTCTTTTTTCCCCACACTGGAGAACCTACTGGGAGCATGTCTGAGCCATGAGTATGTTGGCAGTTTCCTTGCATTGTTCTCATGTCTCAACTTTAACTTTCTTTCAACATGATCTCAGTTTTTGTGAACTAAAGTGCATTGAGCAGTCTCCCACGGGCCAGAGACGGACCAGCTTCCACTCCGACGCGAGCTTGGTGCCTAAACACCATGCTGGCTTGGTAGCTCCGTGCCTCCTGCTCACAGGAGGAGTGACAATGTTTAAGAATTAATTTGTTGTTTGGTTTTGTTTTGGTTTTTTTTTTCCAGCACCACAACCTCTGGGAGAGCTGGTAGTCACCTTGGTTTGATTTTGTCTGTCAAGTTACTGAATCACAGGGTGGTGGCAAAGATTGCTTGTGTTTTGTACAAGTTTCTATCAGATCTCATGAGAACCTGACTAGCTGTGCGTGTCTTGTCCCCTGGGTCACCGCTCCCTCCGCAGCAGTACGAGCATCACTAAGTCATGTTGTTAAAATGAGCAGACGTTGCCTCTGAGTCAGAGAGGAGTTAAGCCTCCGTGGTTATTAAATCTCCTGCTGCCAATTATGACGTGTGCTTTTCTTTAGAGATTTGTAACGTTTGTAATCCTCCATTTGGAAAAGGACTGAGCTTGCTTATGTTGTAAATTACCATCAAGTCATCAGATAAGAGAATGGAGCATACATCTCTGTAAGCTGAAGTGTGGGATGCTACTTTATATGGAAAGCTTATGAAAAGATTTCTATTTATCTCCACGCTTTAATGCATGGATTATTTCCTTCATTATAACAATAGTTACCATGTAGATTGTAGCAAACAGAACAATGGTTGAAATTACTGTTTGCTTTTAAGCTCCTGCTTTTTAATTTTCTGCTCAGGGAAGGTGCTTTGCTTTTTTCTTCCTTTAAAGCAGGTGGAGGAAGGGATTAATGATTGTGACTTCTGGCATCTGACCCCAGTTCTGCTACTGCCTGAGACCTGAGGCAAATTATTACATCTGTTGTAGGTGTGTCTACAGGAAGCTTTGAGAGCTTCAAGAGTTGCTAGATAGGCTTTATATTGTTAACTATAATTTTGTTTTATATCTAAGAGTCTAGCAAAAGTGCTGAGAATGCTTCATATTTAATTGGTTGTTCGTGTCAGAACTGGTTCTTCTTTAAAGCAAAGAATGCCTTTCTTGGATGTTTTCTCATGAGGAATATTTTTACCATTTGATTCCAGGGGAGAGTGCAGTCAATGGAGATGTGGGACAACAGAACGAGAAACTGTGCAGCTTTACAAAAAAAGCTCTGCACATTCAGCTGGATAGGTAAGGCACCACCACGCTGAGGGTTTCTGAGGCAGCGGCACGCGCTCTTCTCTGTAGGGATCTTTTATTCTTTGAAATAAAAGCCTTCCGCTCCACTGCCTTAAAAGATTCCTTTGAGGTGTTAGTGTCCTGTTTGTTTCACAGACTTTCACTGGGGCTGGCAGTCGCAGAATGGAGTCGTTTTCAACCTCCATATGTTCTGTGCAATTATAGGCTGTTTATTTGTGAATGATGAAACCACTCCTTGTGGAACAGCCTGTATTTCGACGTATTTACTGAGAAACAGACAGTCTGGTTAGGGCTGAAACACAATGTTTTCTGAGTCTTTTAAGTTTGAAACGCACATGCCAATTTTGGCAGCTGTTCTCTCTTTGCAAATCTGCACAGATTCAAATGTGTGGACAAAATATGAATTTGTAGAAGCTGGCCCCTTTCATTACAGCAAACTTTCCTTTCTCAGCTTACCAGAAGTGCCCTCCTTGGTTGACGTGCCTTGTTTATCTGCCCAGTTGGATGACTGCCTTCTTACTATATTGAAAAATCAAATATTCAGACATGGAACTGTGGCGTCTCGCCCACCTGTACAGCTAGAGGAGTTCGTTGAGAAGCCTGGAGGTATTTTAGTCCGATGGTGTAAGGTGGGTAAAATACCCTGGGTGAAAATCATTCAGACTTCAGTTTCCTGGAAAAAAAAAATAATTGAAAAAGCCACTTTCATTCTGGATTCCCTACAGCCTTCAAAGAAATAGTCTGCTCCAGTGTGTAGTTAAAAACTTCAAAAGTTATTTTTGCGGCAATGGCTTCATCTAGTGATGCTGTGGTTGCTGCTGGGGTTTGTTGTTTCCTTTGAAGATGTTTTAGCCGACCCAGGCTGAGGCTGAACCTGTTCTGATTTTACCCCGAAACATGTTTGTGTTCTTAGGGAGATGCAGTGGATAGAAAGAGAAAATATTTTAATATTGGCATTAGCTAGTAAAATAGCCTTTCTCTTCAGCACACAAAACCTATTTTTGAGTAAATCACTGCTGTGCTCTGATGTGGTTTAGTTGTTCTTGGGCAGCTCTGGGCTCCTTCCCAGCATTAAACACACTTCTGTTGTTCTAGCAGCAGCCAGCCATTGGTCAGCCGTCCTTCCCTTGTACAGGATGTGGATTCAGGTTATAAAACCATGGGCTCTATTGTCACCTGTGGTCTGATGTTCTGTGATACAGAGGAATTCCCTGAATTTGGTCACGCTTGAGAGATAGTGGAGCTTTGGCGAGGGGGAAAATATCTTTTGAGTTAAGAGATACCAATGAATTGGAAGTCATTCCCTGGAGCAGTTTATGAAGGGTAACAGTGAGTTTCCCTTGCTGTTAAAAATTTCTTCTGCAAATTTGTCTTCTGCTTTTGGCTGAAGGATCTTGTTATACTCTCCTAATTGAAAAGCCTTCTGTTAAATATTTCTTCTATAGACAGTTTTAAACTGTGATCAAACCATTCTTATGCTACTTTTTGTACTGGTTGGTTAAGACATTGATATTATTTTCTGTATAAGGCATGCTTTCTGCTCTTTACCTTGTGTTTGAACCGCCTTTGATGGCAGCCAGCAGTACTGCCCTGCTATGTGCTGCTTCAGAGGCGAAAGGAAAAAAAGAGGGGGTCCTTTATTAATGCAATGAATGTTTCTCTAGGTGGATGATGACTTCATACCACAAGATTACAGGCTGCAGTATCGTAAGAGTACCGCCAGTCACTTTGAAGATGTGTATGTGGGCTCGGAGACAGAGTTCATAGTGCTGCACATTGATCCTAACGTTGATTACCAGTTCAGAGTCTGTGCCCGAGGAGACGGCCGGCAGGAGTGGAGTCCGTGGAGTGTTCCTCAGTGCGGCCGCACCACGCTGGTTCCCCATGGTACTGTCACGTTGCTGTTTGCCTTCAGCCCGTGTCCTCAGTGCAGCTCCTGAAGGTCTATGGCTGAACGACTTAGGGAGCTGCTTTTTGTATGATGATGGGGTGTCCTTAGCTGTGATCCGTGTGTGTAATGTATCCTTCCATCCTAGAATTTATTCTTTGCTTCTTAGTGTGAGTGATATCGAGCCTTTCCAGCAGGTCTCTCACTGCTCAGCCTTGGAAAATATCAATCAGCCAGAAATGAGGCATTTTTTCCCCTTGTCCCTCACCCCTATCTAAGCATTGTTTGGTGACCTACACTCACATAATAAGCTCTTATATTGGAGAAAGAAAAACCTAAATTTTCTCTTCACTTGCAAATTTTTAAGAGCAGTGGGTCAAGACAGTTTTGCTTTACCTACAAAATGACTTCACAGGGATCATAGCAAAGAGTGAGACTCTGGTGACCTTGTGAGCTGGGAAATATTTTTTGTAACTGTAAATGATTTGAAAAGAAACCTCCATCAGAAGGTGGCAAAACCAGCCCTGGTTCTTAATATAGCTTAAGCTTCAGGTGAGGTGGAGCAAGTGGACATTGCGACTGACTTGACTTTGCCTAGACAGTAACTGGTCTAGTTGAGGTTCATGCTGCTTTTTTTTTCTTCTTTTTTTTTTTTTTCTTTGAAGAATGGACAACAGGTTTGGAGGGTTACAGCTTGAGCAGTCGAAGAAACATAGCACTTCGAAATGATTCTCAGTCATGCGGTGTACTCTACTCCAAAGCTCCTACTTATTTCTGTGGGCAAACATTAACATTCAGGCAAGTACTTTCTGTTCTCTGGTCCCTCTCTTCTGAACCAAAGTTCCTTCTCTAGTCCCTTATTTCTGTGTAAACCTGAGTCATGATGTGTGTTTGATTTTTCTATCAGCTCAGCCCCCGTCAAGGTAGTGTCTCTGCGTGGAGTCTGAACTTCCTTCTCTTTACTCCTACTTCCTGTCTCTTTAGGAAAACACCTGATGTTTTTGTAGGGCTTGCACCTATCTAAAACAGAGACAAGGGCAAACTCCTGGGGGGTGGTAAAATATAGCCCGTGCTGAGCAAATCTGTGGAAAACTGAACTTCCCTGAGTTTTGTAGCAGCTGTTAGTGGCTGGTCAGAAGCCAGTGGAGTCTCACCACTGATTCTTCTTAACCTTGGGTCAGGAGGTGCTTTCCCTTCCAATCTGTCCACGTGCTTTGATTACTTTGGACTTGAAAACGTACGTGCTGCTGGGACAGGTAAGGATGGCAGTCTGGCACTGATGTCTTTAACAGCTGAGATAATTAGCGGTGAGCAGACTATTACCTGAAGCTGGCATTAGAAACTCTGGAGTGGAGAAGGGATGTTGTGAAATTCAAGCTTTTCATTTGACACTTTGACACGGAATGTGATAAAAGCCTTGGCAGCTTTGCTGCCTGTAGTCCTGTCCCTGCGATGATGCTGTTTAACAGGACATGAGGAGCTTCCTTGTGGATATGTCAGTTGTAATTACAGACCTCAGAGGCTCTGGAGCTTTATTCCATCTTTCCTTGGTTAAATAAAACTACTTGCCACACAGTAGGCAACCCCCAAAGGCAATTTAAGGGGGTTGTTCATGGTATTTTTATAATTCATTCCACGGTGTCTCATTTCTCCCTTCCTGATAATGAATTATCTTAACTTCAGATGGTTGTAGTATGAGGATGTATTCAGTTGCCCTGTCTGAGATAGGATAAAAAGATACAAGGCTTTCATTTGAAATCTGTTGCTAGATTTAACATCTCTTGGCTCAGAAATGCCTGTGAAATTAAAGGCAGAACTTTGAGGTTTCCCTTGGTTTTCTTTCAGACCAATGCCTTTTATCTCTTTTTATTGGTAACACATGAAAATCTTTTGCTTGACATTTTGGTTATGTAGACTCTGCTCCAAGAGGAGATTGTTTCAGGATGGCAGAGCACTAACAAGCACGTGTCCACAAGAACTATAATGACACAAACGTTAAGATTGAAGACAATTTAAAAATGATTGTGTTCCTCTTCCAAGGTCCAAGAGTTGCTTCTTGTTTGAAAGCGTGTGAGATTTTCCTGAGCAGGGAGATGCAGTACTTGGCGCTTGGCTTTCTTCATCTGTTGAAACAAGTATATTCACAGGGGGATAAGTGGCTTTGCAGAGCACAACAAATAAGTAAGGTTCATGTTACAGATGTTCGTGAAGCAGCTTTGTATTCTTTTGCTTTCGGGACACAGGAGTACCTCATCAGTGGAAAGTGAAGCTGTGGTAAATGCAATGCTTTGCATCTGCTTTTCACAGACAGACTGCTTTAGTTACCCTCTGAGGTGAGGCGTTTGCACAAGTTGTAGGAGAACATCACTGCTTTAAGTCAGGGCTCCTCCTGTTTCTTTGCAGCCTTCAAGGAGCCGCCCTTGGGAGAGGGAAGGTTTCTCCCAGCGCTCTCTGAAGCTGTTGCTTGCTGTGGGCGGCCACAGTCAGTCTGGCCAGGCTGGTGGGGTGGGATCAGCCAGCAGACGCCCTGTGAAGCTCACGCTGACTCCATCGGGAGCCCACCACAGCTCTGATGACAGCTCATACAAAGGAAGCGCATGTGATCACCCACAGATCTACTTCTCTGTGCTCTGAGACAAATGGAAACTGGTGGTGGTTGAACTGGTTCGGCATCTCTGTGCTGCCGTGGCAGGGGCAAGGTTTTGCTCTGCAGCATTGGAAGTGGTGAGAAGGGGTTCAGTGCCCACTGAGCATTCTTCCTACCATGTGTTCTGGGGGCTTTTAAAATTTTAAGTCCCAGAGATCATTCTCCAACCCCCTATAGGGGTTGGAGAATAATTTTGTTAGTATGATAGGAAAAATCAGCTTAGTAAAGCAAAGCTTAGGAGACTGTGCAGTGATGCTCTGGGCTCTGCTTGGGCTCATTATTAATTGCTGAAAAGTCAAAAAAATCCAAAGAGAAAGGAATGGTGATCTGTACTAGATCCTGGCCTTCCCCATTCAATTGAGAGGAGGAAAACCACTGCAGAACTGTAGCTTGGTTGTTGTCTTGGGCACTTGGTTGTTCTTCCTCATTACGGTGTGAGGAAGGTTTGGCTCTTCCCTCGTTTGTGTCCACACGCAGTTTGATCTGCTCCCCCGGCGTCGGGGCAGCGTCGCAGGGAGGGGAGCCCAGATGCTGGGTGTGATGGATACAGGAGCACACGATGGAAAACACGGCCTCAGCCTGGATTTAGTGTGGGTGCCACGGGAAGCGGCTGGACCTCAGACATTCAGCTGATCCTTGTCTGAGTCCCATGGGAAGGCTCCCACTCCAGGTCTGCCCTGGCTCCTCTTGCAGAGCAGTCCCTGCCCTGGTGCTGGTTTGATGCCTTTTTTTCCTTCCTACTCCTCCTGGTCCAGGTAACCGTGACAGGGCTCTGCAGAAGGAGGCTGTATACATGAGCCAGTAAGTGTGGATACAGGTTGACATGATAGAATTCCTACTTTTTAAGGAGTTTGTAATTACGCATGTTCAGTCATTCTTGTGACTGTACGCTTATTTCCAACGCAAAACTGAAGAAAGGCTCCTTGAACTAGGGATGGAGTGAATTAATGTTGCCGAAGCACAAAGGCTTTACCTCCCTAATAACTAGCTGTTTGTAAAGCTTCACCGGTAACTCAGGCAGTGTTTAAAATCTAAAGTAGAGAACCAAAATGAACTTGAAGTCTCAACTGAAGTTGTTTTGGGAAAAAATGGTGGATCGCTTCCAAGTGAAAAGCTCCTCAGATATTTAAATATTAATTATTTATTTTTGCTTTGCTTTATAGTACAAAGCTTTTGCTATCTTAGCGACATTCTCAAGGGACTGAGAAACCTAATGGAGTGCAAAAGTAAAACATGGTTCCAATTTTATCTTCCCTGTTTGTCTTGAAAGAGTTAACCCATTATGTGCCAGTCCACTGCCCAGTTTAATTCCAGTTCTTAAAAGCTTCTGAATTTTTTTCTGTTCTTTGGCAACAACCACATATCCATGCTGCTCTTTCTCTCAAGCTGTAATGAAAATAACTGCTGTTCTACTTTCTAGAAAAGACCATCTGAGTTTCCTGAGACACGCGGGCTCTCTCTCAAGTATGATTTAGTGCCTTTGAGAGATGGCAGGATGAGAGAAAGGACTCTGTAACGAACTGCAGCCTCGCTCAGCTGCTGGGGCCCAAAGGGAACTGCATCCCGGGTCATTTGCACAACTTGTTTGCTTTTTCTTTGGAGATTCTTTCCCAGGACCAAAATCCTAAACGCAGCTGAGCAGAAGCCAGACTTGTAAATGCCCTTCTAGGCATTGTTTTTAATAGCCATTTGCACCAAGCTGATTTTGTTAAAAAATCCAAACAAAACAAACCCCCCTCCCCACTCCCTCAAACCCAGCAATGCACCAAAACACATCACCCTTCCGTTCCCAGCCCTTTGCAGCAGAATATAGCGGGGCTCTAAAATAAATACTTTTAAAATAGTTGCTGAAACTACAGCCGTACACGCCATAATACATGATGTTGACCGGTAATCTGGTATGGATGATTGTAGTTTTGCACGTCGGTTGTTTCAGACAACTGGAAATCGTTTCATAGGAGTCTGAGCTGTGGCAGCAGAGAATTCTATTAAATAGCAAAGTTTGCAGGCAGCAGATTCCCGTTGTGTACAGACTAATAGGGCATCGGTCAGTGGAGCTGTTGGGAAAGCTGGTGGGACTTGTGGTCATTCAGCAGGGATCTCCCCAAGAGGTTGGATGAATTTGTTGGAAGCCTTGGAGCGCAGTAGAGGGGTCTGGTGTGCCAGGGTGGCACCGCCCGGATTTCATTGTATGTTTTGATTTAAAGCCTCAGGGTTTGACTTAACTTTTCGCTTGGTAGGATTGAAACCGTGGGCCAGCCAGACAGGCGAGACAGCCTCGGCGTGTGCGTGGAGCAGCAGAACGGCTATGACTCCCTGCAGCGGGACAAAGCTGTGTGTATTAGCACAAACGGTGAGTCCGAATCACAGAACTGAAGAATGTGGCTTTGTTTTTTTTTTTTTTGCCTTTTCTTTCTCAAAATCCATAGCCCCTAGTTGTTTTTTTTTATATCACTGGATCATGTATGAGCAATTTCATCCCCCTTTTACGTACCAGTGTTTATGCAGTAGAAAGCTTTGGTGAGATCACAGGTCACCTTTTTCTGCTTGCAGTTCCTGTAACCTGTTTGATGTGACAAAAGGAACGTGGCAGGGTTGCTTTCCATTTCCGTTTGCCTGCAAAAAAAAAAATAATAGGGAGAACATATTATTGCATGTCAGGGTGTACAGAAAGTGAAAAATAACGTTTGTTACCTTGACTGTTTCAGGGGCAGTATTTGTAAATGGAAAAGAGATGACAAACCAACTGCCTGCTGTAACTTCTGGCTCGACTGTGACGTTTGACATGGAAGTTGTGCATTTAGGGCCTTCCAGCAACGAGGGAGGAAACTTCAAGCTTAGAGTCACCATTAGCTCTAACAACAGAGAAGTGGTCTTTGACTGGGTACTCGATCAGTGCTGTGGCTCTTTGTATTTCGGATGTTCGTTTTCATACCCAGGCTGGAAAGTCTTGGTGTTTTAGCAGTGAGTGAAGGGACTTTTGTTCTTGCTATAAAGTGTAATGTTAAACCTGGGTTTCCAGCTGTTTGACATCAACAATCTGTTAACAAAAACCTGTCTTTATACTACTTGAACTCCACTATATTGTACTTCCTACTGGATTCATTTCAAAACATAATTGTGAAACATTGGATTTGTTACTCTGGAAAAAGTTAGAAACAGGCATTTGCATAGGCAAATTAACTTAAGCAGTCCATAAGACCTTTCCCTTTTTTCCTTCAGACTTGATTTTTGTCAGTATTTCATTGTACTCTAGTCTCAGGGTACGCGTGTTGTGTAGAATTAACTTTGCTTAATGCTGCTGTTCTGTGAAATAAGCCTGAAAACATTTAGTGGGGGTAGAGGGATGGTAATGGACCAAAGTTTTATTTATACCACTCAAAATGAGCAAAGTATTTAGAGCAGTGATGTCCTGCTACGCTTCCTTGTACACAATGCTGCCTTAATGGTATGAATGGAGAGTGGGGTCTGCAGGCAACAGCCATTTCTTCCATGCACGGTACTGTTCGTTCCTCCAGAGCAAGGATGTCTGAGCCAGTCTGTTAACGTCTCACTTAAGTGCCTTATTTCCAGATATATTCCTAGTGACAACACAGGAGACTGTTTCCTAGAGTAGTCGCGTGGTGATGTGTACATCAGCTTAATGTGGATGCTCGTCTCAGACCAGAGCAAGCCCCAGAGTAGGACAGTGCCCCCGATCTGCTCCAGATGTCCTCCCCCGTTACAGCTTACCCTGTCCCCTACGTCAGAGCAAGTCCCAGTGCTGTCGTGCTTAGGCCTGACGTGCAGACGGCAGCCGTGACTCCTCACAGAGCTCCTCTAAGGCCGAGAGACAACCCTCTTTCTGTTCTCCAGCAGAGACAGGGGAAGGGCTGTTCTGATGTATGGGATTCCTGGAAATCGAGGCCACCCAGGCAAGCGGGGACCACTGCTGGGGGCCCACCTGGAGAGACACCGGAGGTGGCCAGACCCCCCTGGCAGATTTAACCTGTGGCAGTCAAAATGGAGCAGACGGTGGTAATTTATTATGAATCAATTGACTTTGAATTCAAGAGTTAAATAAAAAAATTACTATTTCCCCTAAGGAGCAACTAAAATTTAGAATGAGCTTATCAAAGAGAGCCTATTCCTGGTTAAAAGATTGCAGTACTACTGAATTTAAAGAATATTTTGAAGTAATGCTCACTGAGGGCCTTAAAAGGGACCTTCTTACCTCAAGTTCAAATAAAATTAAATATATTTTAGCATATTAGAATATCAATATTTTTATAAGACCTAGACAATCATTCTTCCCTTTTTGCTTCAGTGTCAACGTGCTCCATGAGCCCTCTGTGCTGGCATGAAAAGCGTAATTTACATTAGATGAATATGCCCCATACTCATGTTGTCAGAACAAAAAAGATTAGTCATCCTCTGTACAATTTTTCCCCAAGCATCTGGAGGAGGAGGAGAATGGCAGGTGATATTTACACCATTTACAAGAAAAAAAAAAAGTGACTGGAGTCAGATGGATGCAAAGAACTTGCACATGGTAGAGCTGGGTTGGGATTTACTGTGAGACATGAAGCGAGGAAGACAGGACACCTGTGGGTAAGGTTCTCCAGTGTTAGCAACAAAAAGCCTGCGGTATTCTCAGTTTTTCAAGCTCAGCTATTTCACTGTTAGAGAATACGAGCTTATCCTGTTCTTTCAGTGTTCCTTTGAATGATCCTGTGAAGAGTATTTTCAATACTTCTTAAATATGGTTCTCTTCCTGTAGGCAAGAAAGCTCAGGAGATGATGGAGCCCCAGCCCTGCTCAGAGAGGGCCAGGCTGCCTCTCGCTCCACATCGTAGTGCTGGTAATTTTACACACTTCAGGTGTGAGGTACTACTTGTAACTTAGTACTTTTACCATATGGAAACTAAAATTGTGAATATTGACATTTGTGAGGTACCAATGGGTCAGGTACCTTCTCATCTGCTTTTGGAGGGGACTTGTCAGACTATTGAATCTGCAGGATATTTACTTAGGTGTTAGAAAATAAAGCTTAAGCCTTGAATCCAGGTACTTCCAGAGATGGTGATGCCCTGTCAGTTTGTTCCAAATATTGACACCGAGCAGCTTGGGGTGAGTGTGAAGGGCTGCGGAGGCCCCTGCTGCCCCGTGCCCCTGGAGAGCTGAGGGTGGCAGGAGAAGAAACAGGTTTTGTTCTGACTTCAGTCTGTAGCTGTGCATTGAACACGGGCAGCTTGCCAGTGGTGGCTTGTTTTTTTGGTCTTTTATTGTGTTGGCTTTGTTTGTTTTTTTTTAAATTTAGCATAAGCCCAGCTGTGCAGATGACAGATTAGGTACTGTTCAGCCACCTCAAGAGCTGCACTTTTTAAACCTGGGAGGGGTGAAGAGTCTCAGGTCTCTTGCCCCAGGTAATTAAGTAGCAGAGCATGCAAAAGATCAGAAGAAGCTTGAATTAAAAAGGTTGAAATTCTGTTCTTCCGCAGCGGAGTTCAGCTTGACAGAAAACTTGACACTTCCTTTATAATTTCTCACCTCTCGGTATTGGAGCCTTGTGAGCAAGTTACCTGCTTTAGAAATCCAATCCTGAAAGTTGTTTTCTTAAGCTAGTACATCCACTTACCTCAACTAAGACTTACGTGTCAAGTGAAATCTGAATTTTTTTTTTAAATAAAGTTTTATCCCTCAACCGTGTATGGTCTAGTGAATTATGTATTGGTGCGTAAAGCTGGGCCTCACTGCTTTCTTCTACCAGGAACATAAAAATGTATTCTTTAGCCCTGCAGCTATCTTTAAGAGCTTCTGCCTTTTAAAAATTATTATTTTCATCTTCTGTTCCTCAGAATTCCCAAACGATTCTGTGTCAGGTTTCTCACTTGTTCTCTTACTTTTATTTCCTGGTGAAGTTCAGATCTTAACTAGTATCTCTTGCATATATAATTTTCTTTCTTTTTTAAAAATCAGTTACAGCATCTGTGAAGTGTTTCCCTCAATTTTCCATCACAGCTGCTTTGTCTCCATTTCACTGTTCCCAGCTCCTTGCAATCACATTAAATGCTGCAACTCTTGTGCATAGTACTGGTGGCCAAAAGCTACTGAGCAAGAAGCAGAGATATTTCATCCCCTTCAAATAAAGTCCCCGTTGAACTAACACATAGTTTTCATTTATTCTCCCTTAATTCTGCTTTACCTGCAACCTGATCCATGTTCTTCATCTCTTGTAAAGGGAAAATAACTCGTGAAACCAGTAAATAAGGTTGCTGTCAGGGCAGCTTTCTCTCATAAATACAACATTTGGATGAAGAACCTCCTTCGGTCTCAAATCAACCAGCTGAAGAACAGCAGATACCAGGGGCAGGGAAGGCACTTACCTACTCAATCCAAAGCTCTCCTCTCAGTTGTGAAACCACACAGTATCAGGTTTATAACCAGGATCTGGTCCCCCAGGAACACCTTCCTCCAAGCACTGGCTGACGATGGCACCAAACTGTTCTGTGAATTAAGAAATGCTTAACTTGGAACAGCATTGTCAAGAATTGTCCTCGCAGAATGGCTCCTGCATTCTCAAAGGTAACATCAAATTGCTGGGTCAGGGTGGATGGTTTGGGTGTTCGTTTTGATGATCAGTGAAGTAATCAAGCCAGCTCAAATCATTTGCAACCGCTTCTCTGCAGGCGGTGAATCTTTACCCCACCCCCCGAAACTCCAGGACTACGTTCACACCACAGTCAAAGCAATGCACACTGAAGGTTAACAACTTAAATGCATCTAACAATTTTGAATATAGTATTTAATGCACTGAATTAAATATTCAAGTCATATGTTAGCTTCCAACTTGGGGTTCACCAAATACAAAACATCATCAAAATCTGCCATGAACATATTAGAGGCTGGAGTAGGAGAACCTTGCCAATTTTACAGGCAAAAGCGTATCTGACAACTACAGTCTGAAGTCAAGTTCACAGAATCTTGACTGTCATAGCCTGTATTTCAGTATCTGAATTACTTTTAACATGAAAAAAGGTTTTCAGTGTCTGTCATTCAACAGTCACTATTCGGCCACACAGTTTCTCCCTCGTTTGTTCTGTGGTACCTGCAGTGTCCATCCTCTGCAGGCCCAGAGACGCAAGATTTTAAACCAATACCAATTGAAACTTTGCTCCAAGTAAACTAAGTATTTCATAAAATCTGTTTGAAACATTAACCACTTGCATGTAAAAACTCACAAGTCTTATTTTTGTAAATGACACAAGTGATGTTTCATTTTCAGTTACATAAATTACAGTAATACACAACTTACAGAGAGATCTCAGGTATTCAGTTCTACCCCCAAGAAAGAAGAATAGAAGCTTTTATAAGCCAGCTAAAAACCCGGTCATTTATGGAGACACTTTAAATATAATAAAAAGACTAGACAGAAACTGAGCTGCCTTTGTAACAATCTGGCAAAGGAAGAACAGGGATCCAAATTTTAAAGGACATGCAGAAGAGAAGTTTATAGAAGGTACTGCTTGTGGCCTTTCTGCATGCACACAAAATGACTGGACAACCATCATGGCAGATTTTATATTACTGAACTTTATGTACAAAAGCAGATTTCAAATAAAACATTTAATGTAAAAACAACGGTTCATTGAAACAACCGAACTTGGTTTGGTTTTGTTTTTTTTGTTTTTGTTTGGGGTTTTGTTTCGTTTTTACATCTACTGTACCATTCAATTCTTTTTAACCAGCTTACATGATATCTTCAAAATCTATCAAAGGTACATATAGAAAAGGCATCTTTATAAATAGAAAACAAAGGGCTTTTTTCAGCTTTTATTATAAATTGACATGACATACAAAGTTTACTGGACAGAAGTAATTTCATTACTATTTTTGGGGGATCACCAACTTTTTGTGCAAACAATGCTAGCCTTCTTTTAAGCATTAAGAGCATAACTGCTTAAGAAATGACATAAGCAATAATTCTAGAACTACATCTCCCCTAAAATAATCTATTTTTTTACATATGTGCACAGCTTTAGCAAATTAAAGCCAGAGAGAAATGCTTGATGTACTATCCAGAGGCGTAATTAGAGTTTGCTAAAACTCAGAGAGCTGGCAAATTCAAGAAGTTTGTAATGAAAGCTGCAGTTTCCCTCTTTCCTATTTTGTACACAAAATCAGTGACTAAGAACTTAATACTGGATGACAAATCACATCCACACCATTAGTTAAATAGTCTCACAGTTAAACACATCTTAAGGACCATCAAAATCAGTATTTACATTTTATAAATTTCTGAAGACACCATTAGAAAGCTTATATACCCCTTAAACAAATAGGGAACTGCATCTCATGGTGATGGAATGAAATAAAAAATTAAAAATACCTGTATTTACAGCAGCATTGTTCCTTTATAAATAAAGAATATGAAAAATGCAATATTTTAAGGATAATAAAAAATTGAGGTGATGTCACTCAACCACAGTGCTTGCTGGAATAAACCCTTCGGTGCTGATACTGTACCAGTAGTGAAACCACTTTCCATTGGAAAAAATCTGTAAACGTATGCATAAAATGTGTTAACAGCAGTGCAAAACTGCTCAAATATAGTTTAGTCAGCATCTTAGTATCTGTATTGAATACAATACATCACAGAATACTTGCATAAGAAGTGCAACACATTTTCTGGTCCAATTTTACAGTGCATTTTTCCCTCAAGAGTGGCATCTCGAAAGCCAAAGCTAAACCTATGGCCTGGACTTGCAGTCTGTACTCAGGCAAAACAGCAGGCATGAACTTCAGAAGAAGTTAAATCGACGTAATGCCTACAATTCTATCGACTCTCGGCTTTAGCATGGCACACCACGATGCGGAACCCCAGTAAAAAGGGTTTACATCACTAGTTTGTGTAGCTGTGTAAATGTGTAATAAAAATCTAAAGGAGCTAATGTTCAAGTTTAAAATGGTACACTGGGTGATCAATACATCAGAATTATCCACGAAAACCCAAACTGCTGGTATCCTCAAAAAGCCAAGGTGGTAACTTCACTGTGTCTGTAACATGAAAAGCCAAGATCTTTCCAAACAGGCACAAGACAAAGGAAGTGCTAAGTTTGCAGACTTTGATGCTTTTAGTGTAAAAAAATTAATTTGTAATTTACGGTCAATTGATAAATGATTTCAAATACAAGGATCAAGGTTAAATTTTTAAATAGTGAGACGTTATTTTCACAAAAGCTAACTGGAGAATTTCTAAATAAGGAAAGCAGAAACTGTATCCCAATCCCCTTTCCCCAATGTTTCACAACTTCATGGTAGGAAAAAACAGCCAGATACAGCAAAAATCTTAATATAAAAACGGTTTTACGTATACTTAAATTATGTAAATTCCATAAAGTTCTTAAGACACTAATTACTAAAATTACAAAAAGATTTTCATATTGCTTTTCATGCTCAAACTCTTAGAATATTGTCATTACATCACCAAAACCGATATACATGTAGTACTTGCATAATTAACTGAATAGAAACCCTGTTAAAACAATATCCTTGTTGAAATCATTTATTTCCATCCAGCAGTGCCTGTTTGGAATCTCTGTATTTTTGTGTGTAATTCTTTATAGAGCTCATGCACCCTAGAATGTCGCTTCAATGCTTGTCCGTTGAATGGCGTTTGACTTTTGACTTCAGAGCTTTTGCTTCTTGCTCTGTTTTGTGACACCTGAGATGCTATCCATTTCCGAAATTCTCTCTCTCGTATTATTTTCACTATATCCGTTTGTTGTCCCGCTTTGTTCCTCAGAAGATTCCTCATCCGTTGGGGAGGCAGATTCTCCTTTCTCTAACTTCTGCTGCATCTCTCGGAGCCTGGCAACAGCTTTGTCTATTGACATTATGCTGATGAGGTTAAAGTCATGCATGCTGACCAGATGTAGCATAAAGTTTCGACACAAGTTCTTCTTAATTATTTTTTGTCCGTAATTTTCAACAAACAGCATACAGGCATGATTCATTTGATTGTCAGCAATAAACCTGTCAAATTAGAAAGCCGTCATTATGCAAGCAGAAAATTTTCAAAACAAAAAGATGCCTCACAACGTGGTTTATCAATGTAACTGCATAGACCTTCTATTGCAAAGCCTGAACATCGGCAATGCTTTTTCTTTTAAAGCCTTAGGCTACTAAGCACAAAAAAGTTTTTTAAAAGCTTAAAGAGTCAAAAGCCTGTTACCAAATTACCCTTTAATGATCTCTTTCTAAACAACTGAGCTAACTGAATTTTAAGTGCTTAGTCAATTGCAATGCCAAACGGTCAACCAAATCTATACCGTAATTGATTTGTATCAAAACAAAGTTTACGGTAACATACCCGTGCTTCATAACATGAAGATTCCATAATTTCATCACTTCTTTCTCTCCTTCGTTAACATCAGAAAATTCTTCAATTTGCTGGAGAGATAAAGGATTGGGAGAAAGGACAGGAGAAGAAACACACATCAGAACTGCAGGTCTGCTGACTTATGCTTAAAACTTATGCTACCTATACATCACGGAAATAACTACTGCTGAAATCCAGATGCTACAGTCAAAAAAGGTCAGAAAAAAGTTGTAGCTTGTGGAGACATGTGATGATAAATTACTTCCACATTATATACACACACCGCTGTGTACTCCTGTAATACAAACATCTCCTCTTTGAAAGAGAAAACCTGTTAGGACCCACGTGGCCTGAGCTAGCTTTGCAACTAAAGACATACTTGAAAACACAAACTTTGATTCTATGAATTGCTGTCATTAGTGTCTCAGCATCACAAGTTTCTCCTTACTCTTAAAGTAAATGCATCATTTTCACAATAGATGCTCTGTTTGTTCCCTACAACAACTGCAGACCATCTTTTAAAAACCACAATCCATTTAAAATAATTTTGTATAAATGGAATAATTACAGTAATGGTTTTCTCCCGTAGCCATTCAGGGTCCTTTTCATCCTCACTGTCTACTTCCATTTCCTGGGGACGGAGAGGTAAACACGTGTCGCTGTGGAAATACAGCCGATTGTGCCCGCTGCTGTATGTTCGCTGCTGTTCTACTTCTCCATCTTCAGATTCAAGAAACTCTGACATACTGGCTTTCGTACGCTTTGGCCTAGCAGAAGGAAAGAAAAAAAAAAAAGTAACTGCTTTCAACCATTGTATGAAATATGAAAATACTGTAATCAATTAATATAAATTATTCTTTTAAGCTCTAGCATGCAAAAAGGAGGGAGAGGGGTGGGAAGGAGGAAATAGCAGTGACATAAACCCCATTAAAAACCCAACACCCCGCTCCAACCCACGCTCCACCTTTTGGGGAAGAAAAGTTTTAGAACAAGGCAGTTAAAGTACATTATGAACAGATACCACTGTACTTTAATGGTAGTGAAATTTAACACCGTTTCTGTGCACCTACAGATGTACAAATCCCTAGGTTTCACAAATCCAGTCCATACGCTATACTCCACAAATACAGACAGACCTTGATTCCCATCTCCCCACCTGCAAACAAGTATGTGTGTGATAGGAGTTCTTTTGACCGGTCCATTGCGGCTGAAGGCAAACCCAGGCTGACGATGGATATCCTGGGGATTTCCTGCATAGGAGCCGTCGTAGCACTCATTGATAGACACATCTATCCTAGCACCTTTTGGATGATACTGAAACAGAGAATTGCAAACATACTTAGCCAACAGTAATGACAATACACCAGGAGGTTTAAACAAGTAACCTTTTCAATTCTGAATACCTTAAATATCACCCTATCAATAGCCTGACATAGCTCTAGTTTCCTTTTACCACACCCAAATAATTTTTAACCTCTAGAAACAAATTAAACTAAAGCTTCCTTACTCTGTAACATTTTACTGTTTTACATAAAACCACTCAGAATAGAATTAACTATAAAATTAAGGAAAATATCAGCAAAAGATTACTAGCAAGTACCCTAAAAGTTAGAACATTTCTAAATTTCCTAAAGTTTCAAGAGACTTCCAACGAAACATAGATTCCTTTGCTTCCTACAGCACATAAAAAGAATATAGTAATGCAAAAGCAGCAGCAACAGTCAGAATTCATCCTCCAACAATCAGCATTATTTAAAATATATGACCTTACAAAAAATAAATCAAACCCACAGAGTTTTTTTTTCCCCCATGTAACACGCAAACATTCACATAATATTCAAAGGAAGCTGCATTTAACCCGTAGATACAGTCCTGTAACTTAACAGGCTACTGACAGAATCACTGCATATGGAATATCTATGACAGACTGTAAAGTGTTTCACAGTGCTAAACTACAGAAAGATTACTTACAACATAATTAAAGATAAATCTGCTGTGGCACAGTTTCAGGTGTTTGAGTAAACTATACAGCTTCCGACAGTTCAGTGTGCACCATGGGCAATGCAAGTCATCTCGGGCTTCAGTCTGCTGTCTCGTGTTGTTGTTGTACAGGAACTGATGCAAACAAAGGAATCAGTAGCATGAGCATGAAATGCATTTCAGTCATTAAATTCCCAAACCCCCAAACAAAGCTGAACATCATTTCAGGAACCCTCTACAGGAACAGTAGGTTCTTGGGAACACTGTACCAGCTCAGCGTACTGAAACACTGGTATTTCAAGAGCTTTTTCCCCATTGGAGACCACCTGTTCCCCTCCAGATGTCCAACAAGAGATGTCCTTTATATTTCAGAACGCCAGACACACCCCCAAGAAGATTAATTTTCTAAAATACCTCCTGTAAGAAGAAATATGTGGAATGCCTCTAAATATGTGAATCTGAGACCCCTCAAGGCATCCGCTGAAAAGGCAAAGATAAGTTTCCACCCAGCTCAGAAGAGAAGTGAACATTTTAGTTCCATATAATATTTACAGTTCTCTTTTTCCCCCGTAATGCTTATTTCCAGTACCTGGTAAAATATTCGCAACTTCTGTCGAGGTTCATTTAAAACATCTCTCTCTTTTCTTGTTTGAAGGTCTGTCGGCAAGGATTCTTTCACAGCTGAAAAAAATATGTATAGATATAAATTTCTTTAATAAAAGAGAAAAAAAGACATTATTTCTTAACGCAAGTATGGAAGTTCTGAGAGGGGCACATCACTGCTGAAGAAAACAGGCTACTCTAGCGTACATAAGTAGCCTGTACCAGCAACAAGGAAGTCTTGACACTCAGCTTCTCTCACAAATCTACAGGCAAATCCACCATTTTTAAAAAACAGATATATCTCCAGTTTTGGACAAACCTTCAGAGAACTTAAAAAGTCAGCTAAGAAGCGACATTTTTCTCTACTCTACAGTGAATTCTTTAGGTCTAGCTAAAAGCAGGTGTGGCCAGGAAATAAGAAAGAAACGCTGCTTTCAGATGGCAGCACTGCAAATACTTTGCTTAAATTCAAGTTTCCCAAGTCACACACAACAGTATGAAATGCAAGTAACACAAAATATTTAACCAAAACTTTAACCCTTAACTCTTAGCCTTCTAGCACTCACTGTTTTGTGTAACGGCACTGCTCAGTTACCTCTCAGTCTCTTCCATACATTTTAATCTCAGTGAGATTATTTGATTCAATACAATTAACATGGAAAGCCCATGCAGGCTTACAAATCTACCCTCAGGAAAATCCAAATAATGACATCTACTTGCTTCTCAAAGGTGAGAAAGGTGGCAAAACAAGTCTCAGCTCTACTGACATAAGGAGATCCTTAGAAGAGGCAGGTATTTCGTATTAAATATTTTGGAGAACAAGGGAAATTTCATCCTCGTGCTGTACGAAAAAGAGAGGAGACCTGACACTTCAGCCTGCACCACAGCAGGGAAATTAGAATTCCGTGGCTCAGTTACTTTGAGCACTTTGTAATTACAGCAAAGGTTGAGCCTCCACATTAGGAAGTCTTTGATGTCTTCATTCCACTGGTCTGCCTTGGGAAACATGCCAAAGTAAAATGACAACACCAAATTCATACACCCTTGGGAAAGATGCATTGTTGTTTTTTCTATTGCTATCAGAACCTCTAACTGATAAAGGTTTTCTACTATTTTCACTCTCCTCCTTGGTATTCAGAGACCGAAAACAGCACGACCATCACAAATACCTTACAATGCTGTGCACTGTGCTATGATAGATTCCTGTATTAAGAGTCTGCTGAACTATTTTGGAAGGTGGCTCTTGCTGTAACTTCACCAGTTTACTGGAACACTTGACATCTCTGATGCAAGAAGACACGGATTCTATCAGTGCATTAGCAATGCAGCCTTGCCACCTCCCAACACCTCTGTATTTATTATGTAGTAAACTAGTACACACCTTCTGGAGTTAGTCAACATACCATCATTTCCTTTTCAAGTTTGAGCACAAAACCTGCCTAACAAATTACAATATACGTCTCCGAGAAACTCTAAAATACAAGGAGGCCTGGTATGAGGAAGTAAAGAGAAAACAGAACAACTTTTACAGTGAAAGTTCAAGTACTTCCCTGCTTCTGTTGCCCTTTTATTGGAAATTACTTCATGTTTCTGTGTTTTGTGTCAGCCGTTCATCCCAATTAAAGAAACCTAAGTGTCTGTAATGCCTAGCTCAGATGAAATACTCAACTAAGACGACAGGAATCAGTCTTATTTAAATATTCTTGTACTCTTTCCAAAGACAAAGATGTCTAGAGGCTGGCTGAAGATGTTTGGGATCATTTTAGACAGCGGCTTCTGCACAGGCAGGGGTGAAATTCTTCTTGCTCTAACTTTAGTATTAGTACACACTAAAGTCTAAATGTAGTGAAAGGAATTGCTACTCTTAGTCTCACCAGAGATGAGCTATCGTTAATACATCAAGTTTCCCAACATATAAAGCAATACAACAGCACAAAAAGCACATTTGGAAAAGCAGCATTTTTTTTCTTAATAATTATTCTCTTGCTATCACTACTACAGCTCCCAAACCTCGTAATTATATATCCAACACAAAACCAAACTGAAATACTATTTTGCACAAATTCTGCGATGCTCTACCATAGATGAACCCCAAAACTCCAAGCAAGGCAACTCTGTGCAAGCAGTGCCTGGCTACATTCTCCAGAGATTGAGCCTGGAGACAGAACCACTACACTCCAGGTAATTACTTCTATAATAAGGACCTAGAAGTTTTCCTTAATCACACAGTCCCCATCTAGTTACAAGCTTGGAAACATTGGTCTCTCCAAAGTGAATCAGGTGCCAGTTGCAGGTCTAGGTACGTTCACAGGTGTCTGAACAACAGGAGCAGCCTGTTGCCTTCTCAACAATTTAAGTTTTCCAGCTGTCCTGGGGCCTGACCTGCCAACACAATATTCCAAGCCAAAGTTCCAAACAACTGTGAGGGACACAAAAGAAAAGTACGCAGGCCAGTCCCCACTGCCACTTAAGAATCAAAAGGGAATTTCAGATTAAACATGACCCTGAGACAGGAAACTGCTATTAAAAAAAAAAAAAGGGGGGGGGGGAGAGGGGGACAATTGTCAAAGATGCCTTTTCTATGTAGTGTCAAAAAGTATTTTAGTAGTAGCTTTTTTTAAGCTAAGCTCTCTGCAACAAAGAAACATGGTTTTAAAAACATATTAACAGAATTGTAATTACTGATTGTGTCAGTTCATAAGTGTTCTGAAAGAACCTGTGTTACCCTTACACCACAAACGTGCAATGTAACGTACAGTTTTAGACAGTTTGTCACATTTCACAGTAGCAGCTATGTTTTCCAAGAGCTAAATATATCATCCGATAGATGAATTTAAAAACTATTTTCACTACAAAGCATAAAAAAGGAACTTATTAATATTATATATCCAAATACTTATAGAACAGTAATTAAAATTAATACAGAAAAACAGACAATCGTAGAAGTCCTATTCACAGATTTCCCCCCAATTTATTTCACATCAGGATTTATGACCATTGTACCACTTCAGTATTGTAATGATTTCAAAGACCCCACTATTTTTAGCTTTTAAAATTACCTTAAAAATGTACAAAATGTGGGATACAACAAAACCCATTCATTTTTGCTTTTTCATGTTTAAGACTACCCAAAGCAGTTGCACCAGTGAGTCTGAAACCCTGAAGTACAGAAGCGCCAAGCAGATGATTATTCAGCAGTGAAGCCAAAGTTTGCTTACCTATAGTCTGAGTAGGTTTAACAGAATTGGGCTTATTTTCTTGAGGGAGGCTTTCAGAATTTCGTGTTGCAAGAGGCTTAGCTATAGGAGCCGTGGACTTATCATTTGTGTCTCCTGTCCAACGAAGAGTAAACTGAAGTGTAGGTCCCTGAGAAAATGTTTCAAATGGAGGCAATCTCTGGGGGAAATAAAAAATAATACAGCAGAATGAGTGTTTTCCCATGGACAAAAACATTCACAAAATGGGGACAGATGTAATTTTTTAATCACCTGAAGTCCTTGCATTTTCAACATAAGCATACACATTTAGATATACTGAAAAGGAAAAAAAAAGCTGAAAAAAGATTACTATGCAGTTTCCGGCACCTTACTGAGCAACCACTTCACACACATACTGTGGCACACAACTTGATCTTTGTGAAACATTAAACAGCAAACAGCATGGGACTGACTAGAAAGGGAACAGCACTTACCCACGAGCCTGCTGTCACTGTATGTCTCTTTCTACTCACACCTACTCCCAATTCTGCAGTCCAGTATTGTATATTAATACCCAATACACAAGCTGTAAGAAGCCTACCACTGGCTGCTGTAGAAAGGCTATTGTAATATTCTCCTGGGGATATGTACTTATATTCCACTCACTTATCAAATTAATAGTAATAAAGAAACAGAAGAGAGCTGAGTCAAGTCCAAACTCTTCTATCAAGTATCATACCCTAGATTTATCAATGAGGTTACAGAATCTCATCTTAAAAGCTCTTTATTAAGCGTTATTTTACAGAAATGCTATTGCAAAACCAGAAAACCAATGACAACATGCTTATCAGATCTGAGCACTAAACACATTGGCCATGACTATTTTGGAGCAGCGCCTCCAGTGTGGAAAACCTCTCCCATATTCTCCCAAGGAGAGTATCCCCATTTCAGTTTAACAAAGCTACAGCAATTTATATATATCTTTTTAAGCACATTTACCTCTCTTCCTATGATCTTCCTAAAAGAAGTTTCTAGCTTTTTCAATTTTAACTTCTGAACACAGGTTAATAGAATCAGAATATATTCTGAACCAGGTAGATGCTGAACAGGGTAATAACTATATTTTTACTATATACTTTGGATCACCTCTGGCTTTTTTCATAATTATATAATCATGTTGATGCACAACTACTTTGCAACCATCTAGAATTCTCATATTCTTCTCCTCAGTCACTTATAACTGATACTGACACAGGTGCATGCGACTCTGTAACTGCATTCACTGCATCACCCGGTGTGGATTCACCTCAGCCAACAATTTCTCTCTGCACAACACTTTCTCCTACACTGACACACCCTCTTCCTCTCAGCACTAAATTTCACCAGCTTTCTCTAAAGGTATGTGTGTAAGATCACACCTGTGAAACCTCTGGGTTCCCTTTTCTTTCCCCAGAATATACTGCTACTGCAGTTTGTTCCTTTTGATTTGTCCAACTTGAATTTATTACAACAAAAAAACATTTGCCTGATTTTCTAAACACAGAAATTCAGAAGTCACAGGAAGAGGCAGCTGCCATAGTTACAGTAGTTAACATCTGCCTGTGTTAACAATCTAGCATAGCCAAAGCCTTCCTAAACCGAGAGTTAAATTAAAACTTAAATCTATACATCCTGGAAGTACCATTTCCTGTTCAAATAAACAAGTTTTCAGAGGAACAGCCAACTGACTTCACTTAAACTTGTGTTCTACCTTAATCCAGACCACTTTAAGTGAAGACAGGTTCTTTCAGCCACTAAAACAACCCGTACCTTCCCATCAAGTATTGTTTCCCATGTTGCTCTTTTCTTGCTAATGGGACACTCTTCCATTTCTTGCATGGCCACTTCGTATTCTCCATCCAGAAGTTGCAAGCGCCTGTCAAGACAAAGCACATGTTATGAGTAAAGCAGCTCATTTTTATTGTTTGCCTATTAAAGCATACAATGTATTCCACAGTAACCAGGTTTGATTTCACTGTAATAGGGAACTAGTGTCTTCTTTAGGTGCCAGCACAACAAGATCTGCGACTCCATCAGCAAAAGCCTGGGCATGGAGAAAATTATGGCACCAAATAGAACGTAAGCAGTAAGCATATTTCAGAGTCTTTTTGTTTGCTTGATTTACTTTTCAATTACGCTGTCATCCATCTTTAATAGAACCACATAAATTATATCTGTCAGAAAACTGGCAAGAAACAAAGTGATGCATAGTTACAGGACAATACTCGAGTTCGTGAAAGAGAATCATTTCCAGTTGTCAGAGAACAGGTCTCAGTATGAAGTGTGTGTTATGAAACCTGTAGACTTTTTTTTTTTTTAAAGAAAAGGAACCAAGCCTAAGCTCTTACCAAACTACCAACTAAAAACACAGCCAAAGACAGCCAACACTGAAAATATAGAGCAGATTTAACTTCAGTATTAAACAAATTCCTAAGAATTAACAGAAACAATATTTATTTTGGATAGTATTACCTGTTTTTATCAAATACAGTCATTTGTGCTACGAATGTCTTTTCCCCATCTTCACGATTTGAAGAGTTTCTTTTCCTTCTAGCTGGAAGCTCCTCATTGACATCTGTACATAAGAAATATGGTATTCAATTATTATATACGCACAAATTCAAAAGATCGAACAGCTTTCATGCAATTGTAATATACAACTGGCTGTTGATTACGTCAGATGTGTCATACAATAGCAAAGCACGCACTGTTTAGTGAACAGCTCGATGGCAATGGAAAGAGTACTTAGCTTAACAGTAATCATACTTTAGATACGTTCACATATATTTATAGTTTAGTCGTATTACTCTGTCAGCATAAAGACTTTGGGTTTGACCTTCCTCCTCTTGTAGCTATAAAATAGTGAGAAAGAAAGTTTTTCATTCTACATGCACTCTTCAAAGCTGTAACATTTGTGATGCAATATAACACATCTTGACAAAATTAAGAGAATAGCTTTTAAAATTTTGTTATTAAGGTATATATATTGTTTTTTAATCAGCTAGTCATTTAGTTTTTATGAGACACCATGATAGAACCAACAGCTGAGTCAGTAGTGAGCAGCATTCCTGAAGGTTTAATAACAGTCACAGCAACCCCAGGGCTCTCTTACACTATTCTCTTCCCAACAGTGTTGCCTCTCCTTCACCATCACATACTACTGAAAACTGATGTTAAATTTACACAGAAATATAATGACAGTTTCTAGTTACCAACTGTGTTTTAGCCCCATCTTGAAAAAGACTGAAAACAAACGAAAGCCAGTTGTCACTCATCTATGACTGGCCCTTCTCAGAGCATGATCTACCCTGCAGATTAAGACAACTATACGTGCCTACAAGATAAATTCTGTAAAAGCATGTTTAAAGACTGAACTTACCAATGTTTTCATTAGTCTCACCATTGATCAGTCCATTAAACTCTCTTCTTCCTGGGCGAGTTACTCTGAATAACAATGAGTAAGACTTCACCATATGGCTGTTGCTTGGTTCAAACTCATTGCTGGAAACCGCAAGTGATGGGAAGTTGCCTGGTTTTATTTGGCTGAGGTCTGGGTTTAAAGGCACCTGCTTTTTACCTGTAGGAACCTGTCTTATCGGACAACTAACATCCTGCAGGAAAACAAGAAAGCTAAGGTTTAGTTTTTCAGAACACAAAGTAAAGCCATTAAGTGTTAAAATTTGTGTCACTTATGAACTGTAGTTGTCCTGCCATCTTTTTGAAAATAAGCCTTCTAACAGATGTAAATAAAAAAATCTGGAATAACAATCCCAGGTTTTAAATGTAAAACAGATATTTGAAAGTGTAAATAAAACTGGCATTTTATAACCATTCCTGGCAGCAGCCATCTTTCTCTAAGTGATTAAATTAACACTAACATGAAGCATTCAGAAAGATTGTAGAACAGTCATTAATACTAATTTAATTCTGTTTACCTAAAGAAATTAGATGTTTTGGTTATATATATATTTCAAGGTCTTCCTATCTTCTCCTGCCAATATTACAAAGTGCACTTTGAGCTATCTGGGAGATAAAGAACCACTTACCTAGGATTTATTATATTCAGTATCTCTCAAATAGATCATTGAGCACTGTCTGGTATTGGAAAAACAAGGCAGGATGGCCTAAGTATGAAACTTGCAGCAAAACATTTCAAGTAACCATCAGCACCTCCTGCTTTTACCATATTTATCTATACTATAGCAAGTACAAAAATTGGCTAGAAACAATATTAACTCTTAAGAACACGTCAAAACAGCTTAACATTCTTCGGGAATATCTACAAAGTTCTGACTGCAAATCTTTCCCTTTTTGGTTAAAAATTACAGCATGCATTACTAAGCCTCCCATATTCCCATAGCTGCAAAGATAATTTGCCAACTGGTGTGAAACAAACATAGCTAAACCAGCAAGCAAATTCAGAGATGCTTTGGGAAAAAAAAAAGGTTTGAAAATTGTTTATGATTCATGGTATCTAAAATCTGCAATAATTGAGATGATCAATGTAAAAAAACATAGGCACAGAAAAAGCAAGGAAGAACAAGACTTGGCAGATGACTGGGGAATTCAAAACAATTGCAACTTGTTCCTTTTTATTTCTAAACTCTAAAAGGCAGACTATTTAACGACTTTGAGATTGCCTGGTTTACTTAAGCCTCTGAATATCACAACAGAATTAATAGTTTGATGATGTGATAGAAAAAACTGAAGCAAAAATAGAGATGGCTGAAATCCACTATGAGTGAATCTGACTTACAAGCGAGCTAAATTCAATGAACAAGCTGAATTATTTTTAGAACTTCTAGTTATTTCTCACAAAGCAAAGCAAAATTCATATATATATATTTGCTTCTGAAGAACCCCTTACCCAGTCAATAGGCAACAGCTTGAATAGATTAGGTCTTCAATTTATCTCAAAAGAAGCATCATTTCACCATTACCTTGTTGTATGGCAATGTTAAACAGACGTTCCAGAATCACGTAGACATTTTGCTTTACTATATATTAATACTTTGTCAAATCATTTTTACCTTTCTTTTCTTGTGGCAAACTTTCACAAGCAGTACTTCCAGGGTTACAGAATTTTGTTCATTCTCTGAGTTTTGTGATGGCTTATCTAAATAGAAAAATATTTTAAGTTCTGAAAAAATGTAGATCTATTCAACTGTGCAAATCCACCTGTAATTACTTTTTTAACATAGGTACCTCCAGGCACAAAGACCTCTAGTCAAATTCTAAATTTCAATTCTCCACAAACTTACTGCAAATTCCCACTTGAGAACATATCTTACCTCACTGTTCTAATTCTAGCAGATTAAAAAGCATAGTCAATCTCCAATGTTTAAAAGACTAAGCTTCCTACCTTTGACATTGCCAAAACCTTCTCATAGCAGCAAAAAAGGATACGGGTAGATTTAAGAAAAGTCAGAAAAAAATAATTACAGATGAGTCAAATTATTTCCTTTTTTTTTTTTCTTTACAGCTTGCAAACCTAGAATTTGGTTTGCATCAAAACTTAAGATCCAGATGCTATCAGATAGGAAAAGAAAACAAAAAAAAGAAACCTTAAATATTATGTAAGGTAACTATATGCAGAACAGCTGTTAAAGGACTCTTAAAAGAATGGGAAAGAAGTCTTAGAAAAGAAGACCTGGCTTCACAGTCTCTGCACTATCAATTTCCTAGAGTCTGGAATCCTCAAGACAGCTAATACCAGCAGCATGATCAACAATGTCAATTAGGAACTGCCTTACAAAATAAATTTCACTGTACGGTAGGAGAACCTTTAATAGTTTAAATTTATATTAATCAAGAATTGTGCCCTCATACAGAAAAAGAATAACAAGATAAAACTTGATTATATATCTAGTTAAAAAACAGTTTCTGGAAGAAAATCTGAAAAAACAATTATCAGCCAAAACTGAATGGATCTATAAGTTATTTCCACCCTTTAAAAAAAAAATCTTACAAATATCATCATGGGCTTAAGCTAAAAAGCACAATGGCTTTGCCTTAGTCCATGTCACAAGAATCTGACATACAACGAAATACTTTGTTATGCCCATCAGATATAAAAAGCAAACCTTTAGCATATTAAAGACATAACCCAAGTTTCTTCACTTGCTTTCCTCCTGACACTATATCCACACTCAATAAGCTTGATGTGTTTCAGTAGAAAGAGTTCTGGTAACTCATCTAGAGACATTGGCAGTTTTGTCGAATAGATTTTTATTTGTTTTATTGTAAACACGAGACGTATTAGAAATCTTCTTAACAAATACAGAAGCTCAGGGCAGGGGGGAACCTAACCAAAACTCCACCACACTCTGTTTCAAGAGTTTCTAACAATTTCTATCCAGACAAATAAGCATATTAATTATGCCAGCTTCGTTAATTTAAATATTTTCTATATTTAATATTCACTATAGCATACATTATTCATGGTAGTGATATCCTTTTCTATGGTACAAATGCCTGCTCTCATTACGTGGAATACTCTCTAGAAGTGAAAGGGTTTTATAGTCAACAGTAGAGTCACATAATCCAAGCATTCAAAGCCACAGAAAAGTCTTCAAATATCCTCCACCTTTATTCTATACTTCTCTATTTTTACCACTAGCTACCCCAGAAGTCCTTCTCTCTTGTGGTTTCTCATCTCAAATACTGACCACACATATGAACATACAAACACATAACCTGAAGTTCTTGAGAGGACAAACAAGATGAATACCGCTGCCACCAGCAGTATTTGGAAATTTCAGAAGCAGAATGTCCCAATCTACAGATTTGAAGAACTTTCTCAGAGTAATATTACAGTTCAATACAGAAGGGCTTCTAAAAATTAGATATGTGGAACTTTAATTTTCAAACACCTTACCAAACAGATCTGCTTAAGCACAAGATAACTTGAGGGAACATAACTTCCAGAAAAAAGTACAAAACCTGTTCCATGAATTCTATTAGCTTTTACATCCATAGACTAAGATGCCATTCAGAATATTTTTAACCACAAAATTAGAAACACTACTTTATTTTCACAGATAAACAGATAGGGCTTTTTTCAGGGAAGTAAAAAGCCAGTGAGTGAATTTACCCATGCCTATAGAGCACAAAGCACATCGCTTCTGCTCTCGTTAAAGGAATAAAACCCTTCATTCTGGTCTGGTCTGCTTCTATAAATCAATGACATGACCTTTGCCTCATTTCTGGCTTCTACTTGATAAAATTTATTCTCACACCTCTATTTTAATTTAAAAAACACTGAATCTTCTAACTATCTGAAGGCCAAGGGCTTTTTTTAAAGCTACTTCAAATATCCCAAAGATACACTTCTGTAAATCAGTTTCTTCAGGACTCCTCAAGGTCTACTTCAGTTTGAATCGATGAGGACTGGAAGTGTTTCTCAAAATCACTGTTTTGACTAAAACCCCAGAAGGTGTATTTGCTTAACATGACAATTACGCTACAACATATTTAAAGTGCTACTGAAAGTACTGCAACTAATGTGACTAAATAAGTTAAAACCTGCATCCAAACAGCAGAGATTCAAAATACTCAAATAGTCTCACAGATCTATATTGATTTCAAAGGTGCCATACAAATTAACAGTATAATGAATAAATTAGCAAAACGTACCATTTTTATGGAAGAACCCAGTAAATGTAAGTTGCAAATGAGCAGACAAGCTAAACAGAAAAAAAGAAAGGAAGTGTTAGAAGAAGTAAGTATTTTCTTGTCCCAAGAGCCACTTCACTTCATTCACTGACGTTCAGGACAGGCCAACACAAGGGGCAGAACTACAATGAAGGGGTCCATCTTTCTGACCTGGAAAGTGCCCGGACACAGTAATCGCAATTGATGCAAAGTTGTAGACCAGTTTTATCTTTACATACCTATTCTCTCTATGTATTCTATGCCTTGATATACATATATATAAATAAAAGTAGGGAGTAGAGGTTTAAATGCTACAGGAGAAGGGCATTGTCTGAAGACATGATATCTTGCCTTCTCAGGCAGGCAAACACATTTCCTAGACATTTATCAGCAGAGATGAGTTTTACTGTTTTTCTAGAGCTTCGCTTTGAACCATGCACTTGGTCCACCACTAAACCATGTCCCTAAGCCCAAGGTCTAAGTGTCTTTTAACTAACTATAGGGATGGCAATTCAATTTACAATGGGGAAGCTACAGCCCCAGAAATCAAGATTATCAGTCACATCAAGTCCACATCATCCATAACATATGCAATCAAAATAACAATTGCATCATGGCACTGCAGCTCATAGCCCAGACTATTCTGCTGACTGTAGAACCATTTTACTTCCAATTGTTATATTCCAAATACATTTCAGCTTAAATTGAGTATTTATAAACCTACATTAAAATGGGTCTCAAAAACACTTACTTTTCTGAAGTACACAGTATTGAACAAAATATCATCCGTTACACTAGAACACCAGATACGATTTTAAGCACCTTCACTGACTTCTCAGGAAGATACAACCTGACATTCAACACCTATTTTTAAACACAAACATCCCCCAGAGTCTGAGATGATTAGTGGAAGTGTCCAAGAGCTTGAGCATTCAGAAGACTGCATCTATACCAGCTTGCATCATTCGTCCACGTTACCCTTCCAGACTAAAGGATATTTTCTTATAGTTTTGAAAGCGCAAAACCCACACAAAAATCAGTATTTTGACTATTTTGTTTCAACGTGATCCTTATCCTTAGAAAGAGAATATATACCTAGCAATAGCCACAATATATGCAGCAAAAGATAATTAAGAAAAATAATAGACAGTAAATCTATAAAACCTCTTAGAAGATAAAATTTATAGATTTGTTTCAGACTAAATTGTATCTAGCATGGCTGCCTCTGAAGTAGGCTAATTATTTGTAAACACTGGAAAAAGAACAGCTGGTTAAAAACCAAGCAGATAAACACCACAAAACCCCACCTCAACAGGTATTCACACGTTCCAGCAACTTAGGTTAGTCTTTAAAATATCTGGTTTTGTTTTAAAGTTTCCAGAATGCTTTGCATGTCATAATCTATCAGTACATTAAATAGAAAGGTTTTGGCAAATTACCTACAATCTTTCTACCAAAAACGAACAGAAAACCAACCCGGAGGACTAAAACTGAATCGTATAGATTAAAACAATATTATTCTGGAAGTCTTACAATGGAATGGTTAATATCCACCATATATACTGTCAGAAAAAGCTTAGGTGTTTAATTCATACATAAAGAATACAATTTAAAAGAGTTACGGTCATCATCTATCACACTCAAATATCACAAACACATTGCATGTTCTATCACTTCTCAGTGAATAATCTTTTTATATCATTTTATTTCAGCACTAGGAAACTTGTGAAGAAACAGAGCAGGCGTATTTGCTCTGCCTTCTTTCTGCCATGATTACAAAGACAGGCTGGGGTGAAAACCAACTGAAACACATCAGTCTCAAGTTTCGTATCTCTGCTGAACTTTGACTTTTACCAAATAGATTATGTCAAACACAGCTAGAGTTCAGTATTTTTTTCTGAAGCCGAAATTAAGATCTGACAAAATACAAGTTTTATCCAACATTCAAGGGTGTTACATAATGTAAAGTAAATGCTTGGGGAAAAAAATTTAACGTGTTGAAAGCAATAGGTGCACCAGTATAAAGGTAACTACTATTGCACCATTAGAATTCACAAAATAAGACTCCCCCCCTCAGTGACAAGTCCACATGGAATTAAGACTTGAAATTATCTACTTGTTAAAGAGGGAAACACACTCAGACAGAACTATACAAAGGTTTGACGTGAGATATATGTGGCGTCAGACCAGAAGAAAAATCTCAGACTAAGCAATATTTCTCATGAAAAAAAATAGAGGGGAAAATTTTATGTTTTACATCCTTTAATGAAAACATTTTATAATAAGTTACTCTGTTATGGCTTGAGATTAGTAAGATCTTTTAAATACTGTTGAAAGTTTCAGGGTTTCTTGTTTTGGTGGTTTGAGTTTGGGTTTTGTTTTTGTTGTTTGGGTTCTGTTTTTGTTTTGTTTTTTGGGTTCTGTTTTTGTTTTGTTTTTTTTTTTACAAAACTATGAACATATGATTAAAACCAGCAAGTACTCAACCATAAAAAACCCCAAATAGTAAATAACTTCATGGTATTTTCCCAAATCTGTCTTTTGATTTTTTTTGTTCCAGCAGATACAGATTAGTTACTGACACAACTGACAGTTGAAAAAAAAAAATTTAAGTCAAATAACTTTTTGAGGCTTCTCTACACATTTCAAGAAACAGCATGACAAATATTGAAAGTTTATCCTGATACTGCTTTTCTCCAAGCTTTGAAGTGACCAGCACACATACACACATTTTAGAAATTTGGAAGCAGTATTTCAAACGGTAAGTACCTTGCTTCTCACACTTACTCTTTATCACTTCCATTTTATCAATCAAAAAGACTTTTGATTCAGCGCATGCATGTGCTCATCTGTACACACACACACAAATACATATGCAGGACTGTACCTGTGAGATTCTTGTTCCCCCTTCATTTTCTCTACTTTTGATAACATCTCATCTACTTTGAATGTTTTCCTGTCAAGAAAAAGCAGAAAGAATAGTTTCACATAGACACTATTCCCATAATGTATAACAACAAAATGTATTCAGTCTAAACTTTGAGTTGGTTTTCAATCTAAAACTGTCTATATATGCAATTTTAGCCATGTGTTCAGAAAGCACCCTTCGGATGCCCTTTGGGGCCTAGTAGCACATACGTGTTGTAGGGACACAACTGCAATACAGCTTCTCGAGCAGCATCAAAATAATACAAAGCATTAAAACTGGACCTTTCAGAAGTAATCCTACTGCTCCTGAGAAGTGTCATTTAACAGCACCATATTCAGCCCTTGGAATGAACATATCTAACCACATTTCAGTGTTGATCAAAGAAAACCTTCTCCCTTTAGTGACACTTATATCCACTAGGACATTATGTGTCAGCTCTGCAGGCATTACTGTTTTAATCTTGATCATAGTAATAAAAAAACACTTAAAACCTTATCTGACAACACAGTAAAAACCTAATTATAAAAATTCCTTTTTTTTTCTCCACAAAGTTACATGAAATGGACACAATACAAAGAACAATGAATTCTGCAGTTACTACGAGAGCACACTCTCAGGAAACGGGGAAGATGACAACAACCAATGACAACGATGTCATGGAGCATAATCACTTAATTTCTCTCCATAATTCTGACAACAGTCTGTCCATGTTTATGTGTTCAGCCTGTTTTACCATATATGCAACTTAACATTTATTGCTAAATAAAGTTCACTCATAAACATAAGTTATTCAGCAGTTTCCAGAATAGTCTTTCAATTTTTCATTAAAGGAAAATTAATGCTTGGACCTAGATGCCAACAAAATTGCACTAGACCAGACAATGCAAAAGCTGTGAGAACACACTTACTTTACCTTAGAAAGGTACCTTAGAAAAATTAAATAAGAACATAAGCTGTTGCCAAATGCTGGATTTCTTGCGGGGGGAACAACAACAACATGCTCTGGGGAAGTGGGAAGGATCATCTACGGAAATATCCTGACTAAATACTGATGTCACACATTGCCTACATTCAGCTACATCCCAAAGCTTTAGTTACAAACCACATGGTGGCTAAACAGCAACAGTGGGCAAGAGACACTACACAAGTACAGGACTGCAGCCAGGTAACGAGGAGAAAAGTAATTATGACTTCTGTAGTAAATAATCACCGATTCAAAGCTCTGCTCAGCCTAAGGTAGAGGCAGATGACAGATTCAAGAACTGGCTCACCTACACTAAAACGTGGGATTATTAAAATGAACATTGCAATGCTCAACTTTCAAGCAAGAGATGTTAAGAACAGAGGAATTTGCTAAAAGTTTCAGATTCTAAGGTAAAAAAAGTCTCTGCGTGCACTTTGCCCAAGCTCAAAATCGGGCACTCCTCTGCAGAATATGTTGTAAGTCATACACTTCTCTTTAGAAGGTTTTCTTCAGGCTAAAGAATTGCTTAGAACAGTTCTAGAGCAAGGCCATGTCATGATGGGAATACAAGCCAGACACCAGCTAAGAGATAAACATGTTTCAGGAATGGGGGAAAGTTTAATAATCTTTCATAAAACATACTAATATCTGACACAGCTTGCATTTAATATTTGAGAGCATTACCAATCCGGAAAGATCCATGACACAACCTTTCCTAAAAATCCTCCTAAAAATCTTTCAGAAAAATTAAAAATAGCAACCAGAAAACCCATTAAATCAATTGTTGCCTTGAAGTTAACTTATAAGAACATTTAAAAACCCCCAGATATTCCTTTAAAATTAATTACTATTTTTATGTTACCACGTTCCCATACATAACAGACAAAATTAAGTTTCTGTAATAACCATCCCCAACACCCAGGATTTTCAAGAGAACATTTACTTGTACTACAAGTACGCACATCATCTTGCGCATTCCTTTCTCCACCCACTCCTACTCCAGTCAAGCACAGTCATAATTAACAAAGTATTAAAAGTCACATCATAGCATGCCATTACTCTGCTAATAAATAAAAAAAAATAATATTCCTTTATCCAAATACTATATGGGAAGCAACTTTTAGTATCAGTTAGTAGCTTCTTTGCAACACCATTACTTGGTCTAATAATATAGTGACACCTGAAGACAGTCCCTCGGGCGGAAAGCCCATTTCAGTTCTCCACCAAGTATCACTTGACCCAAGCATATTATCTCTCCAACGATAAGCAGCAACTTCAACACTTTAGCCCAAGTTGACACATGCCAATTAACTTACTCCCTATCAACACTTCCCTATGCTCTAAGCATTCCAGTCTTTATAAACTCTATCTTGGTATTAAACATATGGACCGACGTCAATGGATAATTTCTCAGTAAAAATACAGTTTTACTTCCCTACCTCCAAGTGATAAATTTGTCTGCATTTTTCTCAGACTACTGTAGAACTAGAGATAAGAGACGTGGAGCTATAACTGCTATTGTGAGAAGTTCTATACAGTCCAGAGAGAACTTCTTCATATTTCACATATGACACTGTTTACTGAAATGGCAATTAAAACAATGATTGGCAGAATTAATAAATTCTAGGGGAATAAATAAATATGCATGTATCATCACGGTTCACGTAAACCAGCTAATGATGATGCAGTTCCAAAAAACACTTCTTTGTAAAAAGAACTCTACTAACATTTTTACTATACTGAAGCTAGTTACATACATTTTTCCTAATATAAGCCTCAGGAAGATCCTCTACTCTAGTTCGAATATTTTTCCACTTTTAAAGCCCTCTTTTCACCAGAATAACAGGATCATATACCTTAACTATTTCTATTGAATGAAGAATAGCAATTAAGGTCTCATGCACATTTCAAAGTGTTTACCAGCAAAACAACTATCAGCAAAGGACTAGGCTGCTAACCTTCTCTGGACCTTCAGCTGGGACTGCTTTGCCACAGTCTCTCAGTTTTGCCATTAGATCTAAGTATCCAAACTACCCTGCAACTACACCTTTTGTGGTCTTAGGCCGAAAGAGAAGGACCACAGTACTGACAGAGCATGGAAAAAGTGAGGGGGGACTCAGGGAAGAAGAACACACTTCACAATTATTTTCTGTTTTTCCCCTCAACTATGTTAGTTCACTTCTGTTGCGTTATTGTCCTTTTAAAAAGAAAACATATTGTCTGTTTTACTTAATCTTCCTTAGACCTAATTACCAGAATGATTTAAGTAAGTCACTATTGTCAGAAAACTAGTGAGCGAAAAGCTTATTAATCTGTTTTTAGAACACTACCTAACTGAAATCAGAGTTCTCAAAGTGTTACAGGAATTAGTAAAAATCAGTATGTTTCACAGAAAAACTAAGCATCACTTGCGTGGCTGAATTTTAACTGGAATTTGGAACAGTGGACAACACAATGTACATGCAAAGTGCCATTTCTTGTTTCCCAGCAACTACAGCAGACATCCAAAGAAACTAATTCAGGTAAAAGAACATATGCATTTCAATCAACTCTAACTTAATATAAGTTATAAACAAGAACTTCCTGTTGCACAATTCTAGTTAAAAAAGCAACCAACTAAACAAACAAAAAAACCAAGAAAGAAATCACAAAACACCCTGAATGTTACTTCTCAAAATTTGGCTCTGCCCTCTTTTAAAATAGCAAACAACTCACTTTAGTAACTTTTGTAAGAAAAAGTAAACAGCAACTTCAAGTTCTAAAAAAAATAAATCTGATCATTACTTAAGTACCTGAAGTTGTACGTTATGGATTCAGTTTTAAGAAAAAGTGATATTTTAGCATTAAAGCTAACGGCAAGTACATTAAACAATATCCAAGAGATCAGAATGCCAAATATAGCTTCTTTAATTTAAATAAAAATGTGCAAATTCTACTGCTCAACAGATCACTCAAATATTACCTTAGATACAAATACAGCTTAAATCAGAATGGTCTGCATAATCAGCTTTTATTGCTATTTGTTAAGCGTTCATGATTAAGTATTTCAGTCCCACAGCAACTGTTTCAAAGCGGTAAGAATTTTAGTGTTAAAATACTTTAATATAAATGTTCAGGCTACAGAAAAATCCAAAGCGTAACAAACGATTTTCAGTGAGGGGGAAATAACCAAAAGGATTTAGCAATTGTGCTAATAAATAATGTACACTGCACTTTTCACTCTGCAGTATTTATATATTTTGAAGGCTACTGCCATGAGCTGTAGCACCTCACATGACGAGAATGACTATTTTGCAATGTCAAAACCGAAGCCGGTTTCTCAGACGTATACAGTTCAAAGCAACCTTTTTAAAGGTTGCAAAATGCTATAAATTGACCTTAATTTTTCAGCTTTTAAATAGTTACAGAGATAATTACTGGATCCTTCCAAGACTAACTAACAAAATACATAGTTTTGTGTGTGTTTGTTTCTTTAAATAAGCCATTAGGTTACAGTTTCAACTAAAATGTTTCATATGATTATGATCAAACACCATTGATTACAAGAGCTCAGATGTTACACAGCTTTGTATAACATCTCCCAAACAGAAAACAAACACGGGAGAATTAGTCAGGATTCTGCAGATAGTTATCCACATTTGAGTACTCCCATATCAACAGAAGCCACAAGCGTAAAGCAACACACATGCTTAACACTGCAGAAAAGTTCTTAGGTCTCAGAAATCAACCGTAAAGTGATGCATGCATTTTTTAATTTCTTAAAAAAAAAAAAGGTCACATTTTACACACCACACGAAAAGAAAAGGTCACCCTCCACTATTTTTTTGACTTCTGCTACTTTGTTAACATTTTAGGATTACTTTTCAAAGAACAAATTTACCTTTTCATATTTGTTCGGGAGTTTCTATGGGACATGTAAGTGAGAGTTCTGTGCAAAAATATCGGCTGCAGGAAAAAAAAACAAACAAAAAAGGTTATGCTTTAATTAAATTTTCCTACAAGTCCAAAGTAAATGAGTGATAAAGACCAATTACTCACTGCTATTAGATTCCGGGTACGTAGAAATCTGTATATCTGTGTTGGTTCTAAGAAAAAGAAACACATGTTATCCAACAAACCTCAGAGCTCCAGAAAGACAGCCTTATGGTGATAAAAAGTATCTAATATAGGATTTATTTTTTTTTTTTAGACAAATACCACAAAAGTCATCTTTAAGCAAAGCATCACAATGTCCAAATAATTCCGTCAAAGGTTATTCCACTTACTGTATAACACAAAGCAACTACTTGTTTAAGCTACCATAAATCAGCAGTCACAACTCAGCTAGGACTGCTCTGCTTTCCACAAAATACGTTTCTTGCAGGCTTTCTATCATTAAAGGGTAGAAAAAAATATCTCAACATGTTACAACCTATTATCAAATAGGTAAGTTTTCTTCATTATGTTAATGAACATACCTGATATGATACCAAAAATCATATACAAAATTCACATAGTCAGACAGTTTGGTAGCTGATTTTTCCTTCTGGGAAGTACCAAGGTCGCTTGCACAAGGTACCAGAAAAAGAGGAATTGTCAGTTGAGTGTGATGCATTATTATGGATCATTCTAAGCTTGCAAATTCATTTCCTAAACCTTTTCCATTCATAGGATCAGAAAAATGTTGATTCTGATAAAGCCAATACTGTTTCAAAGTGCAAACAGAGGAAGGACTACACGGCCATGTGCAATATTGACAAGAAAAGGCAGCATCATTTGAAACAGGTATGCTAACCCTAGTTGAAAAGATCAAGACTTGCCTATAGAAAAGAGGAACTTCTATGTAGCTTTAACTAATTCAGCTAAATCAGGACAAAAAAGGGTTTTGTCTGAATCGGGGTTATACCTAGCAACAATTCCAATCTAAACTGAAATACATCCTTTTTAAACTGAAATAAGTCAGCTTCATTAGGTAATGTCAGCAAGAAACCTGGAAATTACTTGATAAAAGACATTAAGTGGAAAGAAAAAGATACAGAATGGAGAATGCCTTGATGCCCACGCTAAGGCTGCTAACACTAAAGAAAACAACCAACTATTTTTTAAGAAATATAAACCTTTTGTTTTCATACCACTGCAAAACGTTTTTTACAAATAGCTGGAAACCTTATTGTAATTTAAGGAATTCTGTGATTAGAAGTGAAAAAGGACAGCATTTTATATCCTTTATTCTTTGTTTAAAGATATGATTCAGCCTTATTTCTGCACTTAGAAATGTAAGACCCCGAAGAATCTACTACTAGAGCGAGATATTATTATTAGAGAAGGAAATCTTAAAACGATCCCACTATTTCCTTTTAGAAGCCTGATGAAAACCAGTAAAATTCTGCTTAATGAAAATTATTGTAATAAAATCTGTATTTGTCAAATTAAATGACAGAAAAGAAATTAAGAAACATGCACTTTGCTAGAAAGTGAAAATACAGGGTAGTCACAACTTTTAAAGAAACATCCCCTGTTTTTTTGTCTCAAAAAAGTGACATACTTATAATTTAGAAAGGTATGAAAACACTAAATTACTTTCACAAGGATGTAATTTAAAGACAGCACACTGCTGCTTCAACTTTAGGTTTCCCAAGTCGAATAATTCTGAACCATACTTTTCAACCTGCAGATAGACATATGTTTCACAACTCCATATTACTCAGCAAAAGCTTAAAATAAATCTTTATCTTTTTCTAGCATATGACCTTGAAAAGGGACAAAAACGTTCAGGAAGAATGTGATTCAACACTACGCGTGTTANGGTCGGTGCGCTATGCCGCTTGGCGCTTCTCCCCTCCCCCGCCTTTGAACTGAATTCGCGGGAAAGGGCCGCTCGCTCCTCCGGCGCGGGGCATGCCGGGACAGCGCGCCCCCCCCGCCCGCCGCCCCCCGGCCCTGGCCCGGGCCCTGGCCCTCCCGTCAGCCGCCGGGCCCGAAGAGCCGGGATTTCCTGACCCCTGCCCTGGGGCACGTCCTGGTGCCTTCGTGGCCGCGCAGGAGGGAGCTGGTGCCCCCCTCTCGCCTGAGGGAAGACGGCTGCTGAGGGTCTGCTCTGCTGCCCGCAGGAGCTGGGGCTCGATCGTTCAAAGAGCCAGAATGGTCGAAATAGAAGCTTGGGTATAAATTGGTGTCATTTTCGTGGTAAAAATGGTTATGCTGGGTCGGACACGAGGTCCTGCAGGTATCACGTAGCTTTAACGCTAACTAACCATGAGGTTTCCTCAGAGGGTGGTACAAGAAATGCCCCATAGGTAGAGAGGGACTTGAGGTCTGAGGTAAAATGTTTCACTCCGGTTTTATTCCTGCCTTTCTTAGCTTAATGAGGACCCACGGAGGCCTGGGCAAATAAAAGTTCCTCTGTGGCTACCTCCAGAGTCCTGACAGTGGCCGTTTATAGCCGAGCACGCAGTCAGGATCAGGCCGTCAGGGCAAGCTCCCGGACTGCCTCGTGTCTGTGGTAAAGTGTCACAGAGACCAACTGTGCAATGGGAAAGTTCACACTGGCTTTATTTAATCAAGCCCTTATCAGTGGTGCGGCAAGCTCAATACATAAAAGGCTTCGACAGCCATCCTCTTCTATTTGCTTTCTTTTGCAAAACTTTTCAAGAGTAATTGTACAGGGTAAGGTAAAAATAGCCTATGTGTGAAATACAGCCTTGAATTCTGATGCCAGATACAGCTGTGATGCTGGCACTGTACTGCCTTTGTTTATCTTCTAATTCCTAGTGTTAAGGAAAATGAACTTAATGATAAATATTGAGAGGAAAGCCTTATTTCAAACTCAGCCGTGCTGTAAATGTGCCTTACACTATCAACAGAGGGGGATTCTAATGTGATAGATGTCTAAATCATCTGTTACTAACCTTATTATGTTTTAAGACTATGTATATACGCCCTACACGCATTTGGATAAATAAGTCTTTATTGGCTACTACTCCTCCCTCATCATTTGTTTGTTGGGTTTTTTTTACAGTTCCTTAATATTTATTCTTATTTAATGTCCAAAATGTTTGTTTTATTTTTCAGTTACCTCCCCTCTTTGCTTTTTCTGCCGCACTGTTTACCTTTCATCTTTTAATCTTTTCTTCCCTGAGTTTTTTAATTACTCCTCTTTCTTTCCTTTCATTTTTATCAGACATTGATGTTTTCCACGCACTCTTTTCTGTAATTTGTTTCAACCTTAATTTTCATATATTTTTAGAAATTTATCTTTGTCACCATTTTACCTACATTCTACTTTTCTTTCCTCAAAACAAAAAGTATTATTTCTAAAATACAGTTACACATTTTATCCTTCTTATCGTAATTGTCTCTGCTTAGTATTCCAGCTTCTTGTCCTTGTATTTCCTTCTCAATTTCTCTACAGCAACTCATTTGTTGTTGCTGGATATATCTTTTAATTACTGACTGGCAGCAGCAATGTTTGATGACCTTGCATCAGTGTTTGAGGACCTTACATGTAGCTTGTTCACTCTTAATACCAGGAGGCTTCCTGGTGAACCTTCTGATGCATTGGGTATTTGCCACTCTCCTGAGATCATAGGCTAGAGAACAAGAATACACCAAATGAAGAGCATCTTTAGGTGATCAGACATTGATCTTGAGGTCAGTGATACCCTGTGCCAAGTGACAAAAGGTAACAAATATTGCAGTATGTGGGAGAAAGGCTCCTAAATGTTGTATAGCTGGAATTTTGTCCTTGGAAATTGTTTGTTGCCTCCTGACTGTTTACAAGCCTCTGCTGCTTCTGATGGCTCATCCTTGGAAATTTCAAAACCAGGAGGAGGAGCCAGAGGGCAACTTTCCAAGCAGGAGTAAAATAGATAATTAGGCAATTAATCTCTGGCATTGGAGTTGGATTCGCTTGGGAACAGAGGAACTAAGGATGAGACTCTAGCCTTGAGTGGGACAGGACAGCCCAACACAAATGTGTGCATATGAGCCCTCTGGAAGCACAGGACTGACTGCCAAATAGTAGAGCTTCAATAGCTTGAGCCTTTTTAACTCTTTGTTTTTTAAGTTGTTTAGATCTGCTGCCCTGGGCTGTTCATATGTACTTAAAGAGCATAGAGTACTGCTGAGAGACGTTCAACTGACAGAGCCTCAACTCTGGAATGGCATATTTGGGGCTTCATAGCATGGATGGAAAAAGCATAGAAAAAGCACAGGGCATGAAATAGCAAGTACCTTTTATTTACTTAGAACAGTCAGAAGCAAGAAAATAAGTATCCTTTTTAGAAAGATGGAAATCATTATGGTTTCTTCAGAAGAAATGAGCTGTGGCATGAAACTGTTGTGTCTTTCACCAGCCTGGTAATATAGACCCCTATAGATTTTACAGATGCATTTAATAAAAAATAAAGAATTTTTGAAAACATCTTATGTATATACATCAGGTAACAGAAGGAAGTTGGCCATACTTAGCAAATGACAGGGTATCTGCAAAGCCAGTGAAAATGTATTTTCTAATAAAGTAGTCAAAAAAAGACAAGCAGTGAAATATAGTGTATGTTACTGAAATTTATATCAACCCATAAAATTTAAAAAGACGATGACAAGTAGTGTATTTTTTTTTGCTACAAATATAGAAAATATTCTAACATAATGCCAAAGAGGGCAGTTTAATAAGTTTAATATGATAAATGGAAGAAACAATCATTTCTGAACCAGAGTTGCTGTTGGAACAAATTTCTGGTAGTGAAAGCAGAAGTAGTTGGCAGGGGTGCTTTTATGACATCAGATTTTGTCTTGAGGTGGCCAATCCATTCTTGTTTTCACGTACTGTTAGTGGGATTTGCGTTTGATATCCATAAGATCAGATTTGTTTCCTGCAGATTGAAAGTGTCTGCTGCTTCTAAATCTCTTTTTCCTAAGGCTTTCTGCAGCTTGTACCAACCCAGCGTTCTGTCATCTTGAAAGGCTAAACTGCAGCGATTTTTACATCTTCCAATAAGTGCCACTTTATGAATTTTTTTCTTCATTTCATAGCTACATGCTTTTCTTGTTGCCTGCACTGCCCCTATAGCCACGCTACTTAACTTTCCAACTTCCAGTCCTCCAAATTACTATATCTCAGTACAGGAATATTTACGAAGTAAATCTTTTTTAAAGGAGAAATAAATACCTGTGTATCTGGGGCTCAGTCTAAATGAAAGTTCTGTCAATATAGTTACTGTTTTCCTCACATCTATAAATGTAGGTCTGTCTACATAGATTGTTAGTAACTAACTAAATAATAGTACAGATCTAGCTCATTTTCTGAGAAATTAATTTTAAATACAACTTTGGAACAAAAGAGTAGTGCTTACTAGCTGAATATATACTTTTGGTCAATCTTTTTTAAAACTTTTTTGCAGATTCAGGCCATCATGAAAGCCAGTGTCAGTATTTATTAGGGAGCACTATTATATCACATTGGTAAGGAACTGAAGTTTGCTGTTCAGGGTGTTGCTGAGAATAACAAATCCACAGCCAACGTTCTGCATTTCTTTATTTTGGCCTCGAGCTAATGAGCACATTCAGTGGGATTCAAGGGCATCCAGCATGGAAGAGGCCTTACACACTCCGCTTCTGTGGGTACATCCAAACTTCACTTCTTTTTTTGTGCTTCCAGGTTCTCCTTTCCACTCTCTGTCCAGCCCACCAAATACAAGTTTTCCATGAGAGAAGTGAGAATGCACAAATGCTGCAGAACTGAGACGAACAGAAATACTTCACGCAGAGATACTTCACCAGGTATGGGTCCCACAGCTGTATCACTGTACTCCAAATACAGATCCATTTCAGTGGCATCCCTTTCATGAATAAACTTCACTAGATGCTGGGTTAATTTCATCTGCAATAGTTATTAGTTAATTTTTCAGTTCATATTCTTTATTTTCAGCCTGATTCCATGTTGATCAGCAGTAACAGGCAATGGAAAGAATTAGATAATCTCTTCCCTACCTACTTGGAAAGCAAAAGTCAACTCCCACTTTGTGTTTTCCCAGTCTCTTGTAAACAGAGGCTACATAATATTGCAACTGGAGAAAGGGAGTAGCTACAGCTTTCTGGGTAACAGCGTGAGAGCGGGTAGGCGGAGTACAGGGTATATTTAGGATGGCAGGATCATATTGCCGTTGGGGTGGTAGCTCTCGGTTTCCGTTTGCTTTTCTGCATGTTAATGTCTAGTCCTGCCCTGTTTTTATAAGCAGGGAACTAAGAGAAGAGAAAATAAACTTTACTGTAAGGGAACAACTGTAGTGAAGCACGGCAAAGGGAAGAGCTAAGATCTGACACAGCAATCCAAGTATTCTGATGTACAGCTATGAATGCAGCAAGTGCGGGAGATTGACAGAGCAGCCACTTGTGATTCTCATTCATGTGTTTGGCTGGGGCCTGCTTTTGTACAGAGCTGTTCAAATGTATTCCAGGAGCACAGTACTCAAGGAACTTGGCCCTCAGGGAATCTTAATGCACCCATAATGCACAGCTTTCAGCGAGCAGGTTGCTTACGTGTCTTGAGTTATTGTAGAGTGTGAAAAGTGAATGCATAGTATATTTTGCACCGAGTCACCTATCTTCTTCATTCACATGGTGAGCAATAAGTGATAATTATTAATCATAATTGCTTAGTAGAAATGTGTGCTCAGGAGTTGTTTCTTGGAGTCTTGGACGTCTTAATATATTTTTCATGACTCTCCTACAGTGAAATTTATTTCCTGATTTTCAGTTAATGATTTATTTTTGCTTGGTGGCTTTTTAGCAGTAGTGTTTGTCTTTAGTGTTTAGATAGCGGACTAAAAATATCAGAATTGATTCAAAAGCATTAAGAAAAGCCTAGGCCCGATATATTAATTTACTCTAGAAAGGCAGGAGATCTCTTAAGGTGATTTAACTGTAAGCCCAGAAATGTACTAGCAGTAAAAGCAGTAATTATAGAAAATACATCTCATACAATGAACTAAAAAAAGCCCAAATATTTATAATGTAAAAACAGCAAGTTCAGGATAACATCCACTTAGTTTTGAAGACCAAGTCTAAAACAAGATCTTTATTCATATAAGATTAGATCAAAATCAAAAGGAAGTATCTGTTGAAAGCAAACAAGGTATTGTTACTCACCTTTGTTAAAATCTGAATAAATTCCATGTATCACTGAAGACTCCATAGGTAGGAAAAGGACTTGTGCAGTCACAACACAGATAACAGACCTTATCTAGCCTACTTGTTGGTCTGCACCCTTCATTTTGAATGTCTTAATCAAATTTGTAATTGTTTGAAAAAATTGAAGGTGCTTGAGGTGAGCTGTATAAAAGTTCTTGTCCCTTCTGTCCTCAGAGAAACTGTGGATCTTTGTCATGAGCCCACTTTTTAAACTTGAGCTTCAGAAAATAAAATCACACGTTTTTAATATTTTAATCCAGAGTTGTTTGCCTTTTTTACAGAAAATCTGTACACTTCCTGAATGTAATAAAAAAAACACCCACACTGCAATATATTTGATGTATTAGTCCAAACAAAATACACAGAAAAAACCATGCCAAATCTTGATGTTTAAATGGAAATTGAATACGAATCATGCTTGTTCATATTATAATTTCAGAGGTCCAGCACGTGTAGTACTTACTGCAAAACTATCAAAAAATAGTTCTAAGTGAACTTTCAGGAATTGTGTTCTCTTAATTGAGTCCCGGAAACTGTGAAAAATACAGCAACTGAAAAACTTGTGATGTAAACTTAATGATTAAACTCAGAAATGCAGAGATCAAAGAGAAACTGCTCGGAAGATGTGAGAATTAAGTCTGTTACAGATGTAAATAGAAGTTTCTCACCAAAAGGTCTGCTGACAGTGCAAGAACAAAAGCTTCAGTCAATCGGAAAGAAAAATTTAGGAGGATCAAAGAATATCAATATCAATAGATAGTAAAATGAAACCTCAAATCAGTTAGTTAACAAATTAATTTCATCTTTAAGTAAGGGATAAGTTTTGACAGGGATAAATTCTTTCTTTTGTGGCTAAACCAAATGCAGGTTAGTAAGATGAGAATTTTAAATTTTATCATCAGCAATTACTTAAATGATAAGATCAAGGCAGAAACTGTTTCCTCAATGTTTTCCAGTTAAAACAAGTAGACAAAATTCACACATGGGAGAGTTTATCTAAGTGTTTCATATGAAAGTTAACACATTATCTGTGTTTTTTTTATATGCTAGAGGTTGCTTCAGAAGGCTTTTACCAGGGTTTATCTTGTTTTTGGAATGCTGCTTGAGATATATGATTCTGCACGCTATAATCTGAATTATCCATACTCCAGAAGGAGTTTTACCGGTTGTTGCCATGACTGTGGTCAAAGTACTTTTACCACGCTAAACACTTCTCCACAGAAACAGAAGGAGGCAAATTGCGACCAATCCTAATCCCACTTTTTGGAAGGAGAAATAAGTCTATATGTGGCATAATTTATGCTCTTTGGCATGCCAGTTTAATTGATGCTGGTACTGATATCTCTGCGTTTAAAAGATACGAGGCTTTGCTCTTGAGAAGTTCTATTTTTACCTGCCTTGTTACTTCTGATAAAGCTGGGTCACCCAAGGCCATGCCACAGTTTCACCTACTCTTCAAACCTAGACAGGTTACTGAGGAAAATTAAGATAGCACGACTCCGCTCTACAGAGCTCTGGCAGCAATCCTAAGTACAAACATACGTGTGAGAAATAATATTAAATTAAAGATAATTAAGCAATAGATTACATGGCGTTGACAATTTGGGAGGATGTAAGAGATGACTGATACAGTTTCAAATTGTTGAATTGTGACTGACATTCCACTGAATTACGAATTGGCAACTAGAATGTGATGACTGACTAGTTATAACTGCCCTGCTGCATTTAGACGGACTGTCAACTACTTACTAACCAGCCAAATGACAAAATCAAATTAAAAGGCATACTTATAGCCACTAGTCTACAAGCCCCTGGAGACCCTGAATAAACAGATGGATCTCGTACCGAGTACCAGATGTGAACTGGCAAGGAAACAGTTCCAGAGGCATCGTCCCCCTTCACTGAAAATTCCTTCTGTGTAGATGTTCAGATCTTGGGGCAACTGAGAAATAATGGAACACCTCAAAATGAGTAGGAGGACAAATTTCATTCATGAATATTCAAGTTCAGAGCAAATGCAGAGAAGAAAGTAAAGTTCTTGCCTTTTTTAAGAGACTGTATGTAAGAGTGAATTGTTGGATAATTAATTGAATGAAAATGCTTATTTTTTTAACCAGTAATAGTTGAAGAAGAAGTGAGTGAATGAAATTCTAGGAAGTGTTCAGACCTAATGCTGCAGGGTAAGGGCCAACAAGCTGCAAGAGTAAAGCTGTGCATTGACAAAGACAAGCAATGGTCTATTGGAATGGGAAAAATAACATTTCTTTTAATACAGGTACACATACTGGTATGAAAGTACGTATGGAGCAGTCCAACTGACTGATTGCACAGTCTTAAATATAAATTTTTTGAGGCTTAGTGTGGAACTGCAGTGATGAAACCCCTGTTTATGCAGATAGATGGCTGCTTTTGGCAGAGGTGAAACCAAAGTGTTATTGTTTTAATTACAAAATTAGGGAAGTTAATATAGTCCGAATTTTGAGTTAGTCTGTTTTTGCGAGTAAACTCCAAGCTGCTTTATTAACAGATGTGTTCACGTATTTTTTATACCAAAGCCCTACATACTCAGTAAATTCTTTGAGGGCTTTGTTGAAAATGTGTCCCTAAGGATGAGCTGCTAGCTCAGCTGAACTCAGGGAAGTTTCCCAATTATTTTCATGAGATCAGAACATCATACTCATTGTTTAAAAGGCATCTTCATGGAGTGTAAGTTAACTGTAAAATACTGTACATCTGGTGGCATCTTCTAAGAAGCTGTAATTGTTTATGCACTCAGGTAGTAAAATAGCAGAAATGAATAAGATATATCTAAATCAATTTATAATTTAAATATTTGGTTTATGCACATTAACCATCATGCATTTTAATATAAAGATTTAAGCAAACCCACTGCTATTATTCCTAATTCACAATGTATCCATTGCTTGCAGAATGTAATCTACTCATATTAAGCTGTGACAGTTTGCCAGAACTTCTCCTGCAAGGACCAACTGCTGGAGTTTTTCTAAAGAGCCTTCATCAAAGAAGCAGGAGCGGCAGGAAATGGAGTGACCCTACAGGTGCAAGCTGCAGCAGTTCTCCCCCTGCTCTTCCCAATAAGATTTGTTGAAATTCTCTGGATCACAACGTCTTTATTGGTAATGGATCCCTCCCTTAATTTGCACTGATGCATTTGGAATGTCAGCTTCCAAAACAAGGCACATGGGAGGCATTTAAAGTAGATTTTTTGAAAGGAAAATGAACAAAGAGCATGTCAGGTTCCATTTTGATTTGCATGACAAATCCAGCATGCAGTGTTCTGGTGGGTCGGGCTGGGCTTGCCTGCCACTCACTGCGTTTGTCACTTTGGTTTGAACACTTTTGACAGTCCGTTATGTTAATTGTTCTAAGGATTGTTTTGCTGGGAGAAGAAAAGGAAAGGCTGCTTTTTTTTTCTTTTTTTTTTTTTTTTTTCTTTTTCCATTTACAGGAAAGGAGGGATAGCTGAGAGAACAGAAAATGCTTTCAATGGGTTTGTGATCTATTTTATTTGTAAATAATCCTGCGAGGTCATCAGGTCATCAACAACTTCAGTATTTTCAATCTTTTTGTTACTCTGCATGTGGTTTTGAGTGGGAAACACTAGGCCCCTAAACTAGAAACTTGGGGAGTCTATTGTCTTGGTGCACACCATTCTTTCTTCCTTTGAGTCCCACAGTGATGGGTCCTGCGGAGTGGTCTGGGCTGTGCCTACGTGCTTCTAGCGGGTGATATTGTGGCGCTTTGACAAGTGCTAACAAGGGATTTAATGCCCTGAGAGGCATTGTTGGACACACATTGTTATTGGGATGTAGGCAGTATGTGAGTAACTCACATGTGCCTGTGCAAGACCTCTTGGTAGATGTGTGCCTGTGACTGAATTCTCCTGGAGGCACAATTCAAGGTGGAGGTTGCTGTTGGCCCTTGGGGCACACACACTTCTCTGTCATCTACGTTATAGCACTCACGGACTGTTTGGTGGTGGGGTTTGAGTTTCAGAGTTCCTGACTGACTGCAGGTGGCAGAACACTGTAGGTTGATCACAAAACAATATTTTCAGGCTGATAGAATGATCAACCATAAAGTTTCAGGAGAAGACTGTTGTTTATATTTGTGTCCCTCTTTCACAGTTACTGCTGGTTTTCGGCCAGAGGAGAGCACAGTGTTTAAAGAATGAGGAGAGCACGAAGACAGAAATAGAATTTCCCGGAGGTTTCCAGGTAATGACTGACATCTGCCTTTAAGCTTTGAACTCCTACACTGCCTGTGTGTTCTCATTTACGTGGGGTGATTTAAGTGCACTGTGACAGACAAGCTCTACATACAGAACTCTTTTATAGTATAAAATCACGCCATCAGATGCAGAAATATCAAAATAGATGTAGTTAAACAATAAAGTATAGTCATTCTTGATTAGCGATCCAATACACTAATGCTACTTTTCATGCGCAGTATAGTCCTTAAGTACTAATTTAGTAAAGTCTCTGGACTCACATGAAAATCAGTTTGAGCTGGTGCATCTCAAAAAAAAAACAAACAACCCAATTATAGCTCATGGCAGTTGGGGCAGGAGCTGCTGTTTTCCCAGTGAGGTGGGGAAGTGTCCCTTGGTGCCAGAGGGCTGCGGTGCAGAGCTGCTGCCACCACCCAGCGCGGAACTCTCTAGTTCTTGCTCTTGTGACTGGATGGTGCCTCTCAGTTTCCTGGTAGCTTTCCTCTTCGATCACTTCTTGGAAAAAGGTGTCACTGCTTCCTGTCAAGAGTGAAAGGTTGCTAAACCTCTCCCACTGAGAATTAGGTTTTTTTCTTTACTTAGCACCTAATATTGAGAAAAACCACCACGGATCCAAGTCATAGCAGGTGAAAGAAATGACCACCGTTCTTGAGAGTTCTTGTGAAGTGTTTTGTCTTTTGTGCACTTTTAGCAGAAGTCACGTTCTCGCTCTGTACTCGGCAACTTTTTAAGCCATTCTACCATAATAAAAGGGGAAGATCATCCACAGCTTTTTTTGGCTTTTCTACATGAAGAAAGCTGTGCCAGATGCCCTCATGCCCCTGCTCCACTGCCTGTAAATCCTCTGCTTTACCCGAGAAGTGGCTCCTGCCTCTTCCTCCAGGAGGGAGTAATGGTCACAACAGGGCTGAACAGGTTGGAAGATGCGATTCCAGCTCTTACAGCTTGGTGATGGCAGTCACAGCTCAAAGCATCAGCAGAAGATACTGCTGTGGATAATATGTATTTAAAGCAACTCTCAAAAAAATTTACTTCCCACTGTCATTTTTTTTGATTTCCTGGGACTTCCCTAATTTACACAATAGGAATTTACCATCATCTGGTTTTATTGTTAAATCTTTCTGGACATTAGGAAACAATTCTTCCCAGAAAGAGTGGTCAGGCATTGGAATAGGCTGCCCAGGGAGGTGGTTGAGTCACCATCCCTGGATGTGTTTAAGAGTCATTTAGATGTGGTGCTGAGGGATATGGTGTAGGGGAGGACTTTGTCGAGTGGGGTCGATGGTTGGACTCCATGATCCCGAGGGTCTTTTCCAACCTGAATGATTCTGTGATTCTCAGAAGAAAGGGGCAGTGTGAGAGGGGCAGAGCCGTGAGGAATCACACCGGAAGGCCATGTCCTTGCAGCGGTTTTGGGTCGACGTCCCCCCACCTGGTCGATGGCTCTGGGTGGAGAAGACGCCCCAGGAGAGCATCTGGCGGCTTGGGGGCTCCTGAACTGTTAAAGCCCATCTCTCCGCCTGCCCTCCAGACGCCCTTACCCCCAGGACTCCACAAAACCGTTATATTTGGAGCCGGTTTCCCGTTGGAGCGCTCACCGGGACACCCGCACTCGGTGCGTTCTCCCCCGGCCGGCATTTTGCCGTTGGGCGGCGGGGCCGCTAGGGGGCGGCAGAGCGGCGCGACCCCTCCCCGGAAGTTGGTGGGCGGAGCGGCGCGGCGCGGCCGGAAGTGGCGGCGGGGAAGGCCGGGCCGGGCGCACGCGTGAGGCGTCGCCACCGCCGCTGTCATGGCGGAGCGTATCGAGCAGCGGCTGGAGGACCGCGTCCCGGAGCTTGAGCAGCTGGAGCGGGTCGGGCTGTTCACGCGGAAGGAGATCAAGTGAGGCGGGAGGGAGCGGGCGGGACGGGGTGTCCGGCGAGGGGCGGGCGGCGCGGCCGGGCTGGTTGGTTCCGCTCGCTGATTTCCCCTTTCCGCAGGGCCGTCCTGAAGAGAGCCTCGGCCCTGGAGTACAAAATACAGCGGAGAGCGCTTCGGAAAGAGGATTTTATCAACTATATTCAGGTAGGCTTTCCTGATTAGCAGAGCGTGCTGCCTCGCGTTGTGGGGCCAGCTCGGTGAGAAGCGACGTGAATCTGTAGTGACCCGCGTAGGAGACCGGCTGCTTCGAGCCCTCTCCTCCCCCGGCCCGTGGAGTTCGCTCCTGAGGGCTTTATCGGCACTCAACACGCCTGAGCGTGGAGCGGGGCCGGGGGCTGGTGCCTGACTTTGGGATGGGAGAGTCTTCTTTCTTGCTGTAACTTTTTCCTGTAGTTTCTTCTCTTTCCAGGGATGCAGAGCCCCCAGTTCCTTGGTGTGCTGTGCAAATTGTAGTTAAGTGTAATTAATTTTTTGTGGTGTTAGAAGTTTGGCTTGTGCATTGCAATTCTAGGAATACGTGGAGTGCTAACAGCTCAAGTCTGAAATACCATTTGCAGTAGTGCTCAAGCTTGCTTTCAGTGAACCTTAGAAGTGTAGTGATCTGGCTGAAAAAATGTTGCTTATGTTTTCCTGGATGTAATATTAATTGTCCACCTGATTAGCTAAAAAAGCCCCACACTTGCTCCATGTTTTTTTTCTCCTTACTGTCAAGTGTCTCCTCATTTGTTTTTAAGTTTTTGTTTTTCTCCCCTTTTCAGTATGAAATTAATTTGCTGGAACTGATCAAGAAGAGAAGAGCAGTAAGTTTGTCAATTATTTAGATCGCAAAATACTGTATGCCAAATTTTCTGTTGCAATAAACTTAATACTTTTCATTTTCCTCCTAGCGCATTGGATATTCGTTTAAGAAGGATGAAATTGAGAACTCTATTCTGCATAGAGTCCACAGCCTCTTCAAACGTGCTATAGGAAAATGGAAGGTAAGTTTGCTTATTTGTACTGGTAAGTTGAAAATTGCCCTTTTGGTATGTGAAATTTATCTAGGTATCACTGCCATCAAATACTGGCAATAATACGGAAGAATGCAATAGAAAAACTAAGTGAATGTTTGGTCTTACAGTTAACAGTAGCCTAGAAATAAAACATGCTGTGCAGAGCATAGTGTGTTAGAGATGGTTTTTGTATACAAACAATATTCTGTCCTTTCTGAGTCATTAGTCTTTAACTATCTTGAAGTAAGCATCACCCTGTGAGTTTGGTCTTTTGGCTTGCAAGGACTAGAAACAGAATGAAAAGGAACATTCAGCTGGTTTAGGAGAAGATTGTCTTGATGCATTTAATGGTAATACTTAAACAAGGTGCCTAAGGAACCGTGACAGTGAGCTCTCTGTTGAGTTCAGTGTAACACAGATTTGATTGATGAGACTGTGAGGGTGTGTTTTGAGACTGAAGAGTTGGTTTTCTTTGAGTGTTTTGCAGGAATTTGAATTTTGGGGGGGGAATTTGAGATTCAAAATCCCTTCTCTCTGCATGTCAAGTTGTCAGGCCAAGGGTGTGTTGTTTGCTTGTCAACGTGCAAATGATTTTGTCCTTAGCTTGTTGTAAGGTTGATTCTCTTCCCCTTGTGTTTCCAACAGGACGATGTCCAGCTTTGGCTTTCACATGTTGCATTTTGCAAGCAGTGGGTGAGTTTTCAAAATGTTAATCTTATCTGAGTTGAGATACTGGATTAGTGTTTAATCAGGCACCTGGAACTTGAATTGCAAGACAGGGTTACAAACTTAACTGCCACATGCTGTATTAATGAAATAATTTTTATAGTATTGTTGGAGCTTTCTGAGATTTACACTGATGTGGGTAAGTGTAGAATTGGAACTTAGAATGAATTAGTATAAAATTTGATGCTTGTAGGTGACAAAGGTGAGGCTGATTGCTTTGAAACTGAAGTACCATTTGGTTTGAGAGAATCATAATATTGGTTATACATTCTCTGGAAAGAATCAATCACCTGACTGTGAACTGAGATTTTGTTCCAAACGTTTCTTATAGTGGCTATGCTGAAAAGCATAGTTCTGGGAGTTCTGGACTTTGTAAATTACCTGTGCAAATCTTCACATTATTATTAGCTTTCAGTTGTTGTTTTTCATGTACAGCAGAAGGTGACCTAGTAATGCAAGTGGCCCAAAAAAAATGCAGTCTTTACCTCAGAAGTGGTCAGTGAGACTGTGAGTTTGTGACTTAGGGAAGATTTGTGTTAGCTGTGTACTTCAGAAAGGTTTGAGTTAACTGTGCTAATCTAGTCTGGTAACATTTGAAAGCCGGTCAGTATTGAACAAATATTAGAAACTTTCTGCTGAAGATAAAGTAGTAGAGAAGTGTCTTTTCCAGTACAATTGCATTGCAGCTTGTAATCTTTCATAATGAAACTTTGGTGCTGGTGGTTCAGTTCGGTACTAGAATGGATAAAGCAACTCTTTTTTTTACAGAATGCGAAACATCAGCTTAGTAAGGTGTTTTCCTCTATGTTGGCCATTCATCCCAATAAACCAGGTAAATAAAACCATGGCGAGTGCTGCATAAATGACTCAGTGTAGATTGTATAGTGTTGGTTTAAGTTCCTGTAGATTTGAGTTCAAGCTATATTTGCTTTTTGGCTTTTAAAGACATCATTGTATGTTATTGGACCTGTAGCTATACCAGATTAAACTTCCTGGATCTACTTAGCTGCTTAGATCTGTCCTTTAACTCCGTTTTACGTGGAAGATAATCAGTTTTACTCTGTTGCTGAGCTCATGGATTATGTTGGGATGGGTACAGCGAACAAAACCAACGTATGCACTTTGGAGAGTAGCTTCAAAATGGGTTCATGTGCCTTAAAATGAATTTATTTGTATCATCTGTTGCAGCACTGTGGATTATGGCAGCAAAATGGGAAATGGAGACAAGACTCTCATCAGAAAGCGCGAGGCACTTGTTCCTTCGAGCTTTGCGCTTCCATCCAGAGTGCGCAAAACTTTACCAAGAAGTGGGTTCCTGGTTTTCTTCTATGACCAGATATTTGATCAATCAGAGCAAGTCAGTCCAGCATATTTCTCAGATCAGTCTGAGAAAACTGGAAATAACTTGTTTCCCAATCAGCGAGGAAAGGTTGTCAAAAAGATTTAAGAAAAAGATACTTTATACTCGTAGTGTTTTTAATTTGCTTAGCAAATACTGTATTTATGTATGCAAAGTGAGGGTTTTTCACTGTTTATAGATAAATGTGTCAGAATTCCCTTCTAAAGTACTGTAAGCTCTGTTAGGACACGGTTCTTTGGATTAGATCCGTCATCCCTAGCCTTTGCTAGGGAAATAGTTGTCTTTGAGGACAAGTGAAGGTTTAAAGAATGACTAGAAAGCAGTAATTTCTACATGTGGAAGATTTCTGGAGTAAATACGTAGGGCAGATACCTATATAGACAAACATTTAAAAGCCAAGGCTCTCATGGGAGACATGGGATGTTGGCAAAATCCTAATTCGTAGCTCCTCAGGGTTATGTTAATATGTTTGTGGGCTTAGATGTTTTATAATTTCTCCCCACCCCCACAATGGTTTAATTTTATTTTGTCTTGCAGTATTTCAGAATGGAGCTGATGAATGCTGAAAAACAGAGGAAGGAAAAGAAAGAATTTGAACGAGCAAAGATGGACTTGGTATGTCCGCAAAACTTACTTAAGAGATACTGTCTGCTTGCGTATCGCACATCTGAGTGCATAGTTTCAAGGGATCTGTATTAATGGTTTGTTTGAGAACAGCTTAGAGAAGGCTTTTGTTCTGTGTTAAGCTTTCCAAGTGTTGGCTGATGCTTGGCTCAAATACTTCATATATTGATTTTCTTTACATTTGTAAAGTCGTTTGTGACATCCCTGAGTTTGAAAGTTAACAGTAATTTCTGGAAAGGAGTAGTTAAACTTACTGTTTCATATTTCTTTATAGTTAACTTATTTAAATTGGAAAAAGATAAGAGTTAGATGGAACAAAATTAATATCTTCTGATTTTTTTTTGCATGTTTGCAAAAATGGTAGCTGAGAAAGGGAAGCAGTTTTTTCAATGATGTTATGCTTGATATTGCAGGGGGAATTCAATTACTCTGAAGAAATTCTCAATGGGGAAATGGCTCGCATAATCTACAGGGATGCTGCTCAGAAAATTAAAGGTGATTTAACAGTTCTTAGTAGGAAAATTCTCACCTTTAACTCAGCTATCCAGTAGGTAATACAGATGGACTTAGCTCTAATGCACACACTGAGATATTTTCAACTACCGTTTCTTCATCAAAACCTAGATAATGCTGACTTATAAATTGATTGTAATGATAGTTCTGATTTCATAACTGTTGTGCGGTCTGACACCTATTCTGGTACAACAGCTTTTGGGCTGAAGTGGCACAGGTGCTAGGCTTACAGTCTCAAAACTTGTTTGTTCAGCTTTTTTGCTTTGTTTTTTGCTAAACGTTAGATCACAACTAATCAGCTAGCACTAGTAACAAATAAGTAAGAATTCAGGCTAACAATAAAAGAGGTTAGATGATTTTAAATTAACCAGGCTTGGTAAAATTCAGCGATTTTATTGAGAGAATTAGGTAAACTAACTGCAAAGTAGTAGCAGATCTCTTTGAGAAACCATGATAGATGGGGATATTTTGGAAGACAATGGACAAGATGTAATAAAAGCATTGAAAAGCAGAGGGCGAGAAAAGGACATTAGAGGAAATTACAAAAAGTGATGGCTTAATTTAAATTCCTGGAGAAATACTGGAATAAGTGGGCATACAAACGTTTTGTAAGCACCTGAAAATAAGGAGATGAGTAATGGTCGATACGGATTTGCAGTGAACTAATTATGTCAAGTCATATCACTTGGCGTTCTCACAGATGTTACAGAGATACAAGCTGGAAAGATATAATTCTTTGATGTTACCGTGTGCAGCTTTGGAGAGAGAGGTCTGTCCCAATTGTGGAGCTTTCTATGTTTTCATGGCAGAGTTAAGTGAAGGAGCAGAGGAGGTTGCTGATTAAATTTGCAGGTGGAACTAAGCTAGAAGGATGTGTAAGTGTGTCAGGACAGGACTAGGTTATCACTGTGGAGACTGCAATGTCCTGCCTCTCATGGCCTTTTTTTTTTTTTTTTAAATGAAGTAATGAAGAATATAGTCAGGGAATCAACATCCTCATACACGGTTTCTCATATGAGTGGAACACTCAGATTTATAGAAAAGAAAAGGGTATCTCTTCAGGCATTTAAATGTTATCTGGGTCTTGACAAAAGCTTGCAACAGATACAGAAATGCAAAGTGTACAATGTGTATAATACTCCACTTAATAGGTTTGGTTTTTTTTCCTCCTCTTGAAATGTAGGTGCTGAGTTCCATCTGGCTGTGCTTTCTATTGCAAAGCTCTTTGATTTTACCCAAGATTTGCAAAAAGAAATTCTTGAAAGGTGAGGTGTGGCTTTGTGTTGCGGTTTTGGTGGTTTGTGGGGATTTTTGTTTGTTTGTTTTCCTGGGAATTCTGGAAATGTTTTTTCTCTGGCATTTTGCTACTTAGAAATTAAGTACATTTCTATACTAATAGAACAACACTTCCAAACGTACTGGCAAGAGAAGAATGGCGGTTGGGGGTTATTACAGACATGGTGTGTTTAGTTTGCAGACCAAGTTTGCTGATGATCCTCTTACATGGGACTACATGGCCCGTTGTGAGCTGGAGCTGGGGTCGCCGCAGTCCACAGAACACACCACAAAACAGATGAAAGTATCTGAAATGACCCAGAGAGAGGAGCGGTGCTCTGCAGTCTTTGAAGAGGCTGTGAGAGCAGTCCCAACAGGTGAAAAGTTCCGCCTGCATTTAAGCATAATTTTTTCCTGGTACTTTAGCATTCTGTATACTGTGGAAGTTTTGAAGTAGGTGCTGGCCTGCTCTACCGTACGTAAGAGAAGGCAAGCAGTTTCTAGATGCTGCTTTTTTGGGATTGATTTTATGTGGTATTTGGGTTATTTTCTAATACATTTATGCTCTCAAAGGAGCTGCTTAACTGAAAGTACTTTTTGTTGCTTGTTTGCCTTTATTAATGTGACTTAACCAATGAGGAGAATAGAAGCCCACAGATGAATAGAGAGGCTTGGCAGTTGTAAATAGAGGAAAATTCCTAAATAAAGGAAACCTGTAGAACTGAAGTATATTGCTGGTTAGCTGTGAGTAAGCAATGTTCTTGAGTTGCCAGTGGAGTGGATATCCAACTTCAACATCTGGCAATTGTTCTTACTCTCAAAGGAGGCTATCAAGGGGCTATCTGTGAGAGGACTCAAGCTTCCTGGTTTTATAGCCTTTGAAGTCAGGCAGACAGAAGGATTTTCTTGCCTGGGCTGTGGGTGTCTTCACTTTTGCAGGCCCGTTGAAAACTACAGGCAAAGGGTGCAGTGAATGGTAATTGTGACTGTGTGTGCTGAGGCCTCAGCTGAACCAAGACTGTGATGCTCTTTTGAAAGAGTTACTGGCTGCAGCTTATATCGGGAAGCCATTTTTAAATATTAATGTTATAAATAGGGGGCATCTTTTATAGTACAACCTTTTGAAACAAGGTTGACATTAACACTCATTGCTTCGGTTCTCTGTATTCCTTAAGGACAAATATTTGTGCAATTTTGTGATTCTATAAAGTGTGATGCTATGCCTTTGATTCTGCAGAGGACATGTGGAAATACTATATCACTTTTTGCTTGGAGAGGTATAACAGGAAAACCAACAGTGACGGATTAAAGCAAAAGGTAAAAGCTTATTAACAAATAAGTAACAAGTTACAAATCATCCCTATTTTTACTGACTTCTGTAACCCATCAGACAAGAGGCAAATACGTTTTGTCATTTTATTAGAAATACTTACCTGTGGCTATCATTAAAAATCATTTAGTCTCCATCTGAGGGGATCACTTTTACTGTCAGGCTCACGTAGGGCCTGCCTGAACATGAATAACTTGGGCATAAACCTTGGGCCTTGTCAGTAAAGTAGAGTGACCTCTTTGGGTGGAAGTTAAGAGTGCAAACTTGTTAATGTTTGCTGACAGTCCTACAAACCTGTGCTTTCGCAAAGAAAAGGGTGAATTAAAATAACTCTTACAAATAAGTCTGAGCAAAGTTTGGTGCTGGCACGTGAGGACTTAATTATGCATTTGTGCTCAGGTATGACTCGGTGAATTAACTCATCATCCTGTGTAACTCATCATCCTTTTAATACAGTAAAAGAACATTGCTATGTTGTTCTTTTGCCCCTTAAAGAAGAGATGTAATTCAGATGCTCAGATTTTCCCTTTGTCTTGGAATGTATGCAGGTACCTAAAGATACATAACTCTTACTGAATTTCAGTGACGTGTTGATACGCTAATCCACTGGGCTTCTTGTAATGCTGGGATCTGGTATTTGCAGGGATAATGCTTGTTTTCTTTTTCTTCTCTGTTGGTTTTAGAGGCTGGAGAGGACACTAAGTGTGTTCAGCAAAGCCCATGAGTCCAGTTTGCTGCCAGAAGCTCTCTATAAGCAGTGGGTAAGAGTTGACATGGAAAAATAGATTGTGAGCCTGTCCTGCATTGCTTGTCTTTATTCTTTTTGAGTAGATAGAAAGGTGGGCAATGATGTGTTGAAACCCTTGCTTTTTAAAAAGGTATTTTGCTGATTGTAGTGGTTTGCTGTGTCTGCTTGGTTTTAGCTTCAAGTATTACTGGAATCCAACCTCTTTGAGAAGGCTGTGGAGGTGGCAGAAGCTGCAACAAAGCGCTTCAGCCTGTCAGTGGAAATGTGGCAGATGAGGCTGCAGGTGCTGATCCAACTGAAGAGTGACAGCGTGACCCAGTGTTTTGAAGAAGCTATTAAACATATAAAATCCAAGGTCTGTGCTGGTTTTACAGAGATTTGCATGCATTAATCTTAGACAGGAAACCTCTGATATTTATTTGGTTTTTTTGCCTTTACAAGGCATTCAGAATCCCTAGCCACATTTAAGGTCAGAAGTAAGAACTTGACATTTCACACACACATTGCATTCAGGAGTGTGAGGGAATTGCAAATTCACTTCATATTCACAGTTTTAAAGTCTTGAGTACTCACTGGTGACATTTTTCATACTCTTCTAGCAGTCAGCTGGTACTCTTTGTGATTTAAATGCGTTTGTGAAAATGCGTTTCTTCACTCTCCTGATACATTGTTTGCATGTGCAGTAACAGAAGCCGTGAATTAGCTACGTGTTCTCTTACTGTTCCTTTTCAAACCCTGGACACAAGGAGCAAGGAGAGGAAACAAGGAGGTGATTGTTTCCTTCCTCCTGGTTCTTGGAAGTTACCTTTGTACTGCAGTGTTTGGTGATGCAGAAGAACTTGTGTCTCATCCCTGGCATCATGTCTTGCAGTTGTCCAGCTGTGTAGTAGTTATCCTGTAAGCAAGGAAGGAAACAACACGTAATTTCAGTGTGCAGTCTGAAGCTGCCTTTCTAAGAGCTATGTCTAGAGGACACTTTTTCTGTATTACCAGCTGTAATACAGAACCTGGTGCATGTGTTGCTGTCTGTTTCTGTAAATCAGAGTATTTCAATGCTGTGATTTATCGGCTTACCCTGTAGGGCACTTTGCCATTATGGACCCTCTGGGTGGAATGGAGTGAAGGCACGAAGAGCAAGGAAGACACAGAAGCCCTCTACCAGGTACTCAGCTACTGATCTAAATCTGCTTTTTATGACAGTCCGTAAATAAATGGGAACATTATGTGTAGATGGAACATGTAACAAGCACTTTACACTGCAGGTACTTCATGGATGCATTGGTATCAAAGAATTTAAAGTAAAACTGTGCACGTTATGAAAAATCAATTGACCATAGGCTTATAAGCACAAATGCCATTCCCATGGTTCTAAGACATTTAGATGTTTGTAAGCACAACCAGTGATGGACTCTTCTTTTGCGTTGTGGGCTAGAAGTTCTGTGCTATTTTCAGATGTCTGAACATGCAGAAGAGAATTTTCCAATCTGTGTGCAAACATCAGCCTTGTTACAGAAAACTCGAGCAAAACTGGGACTTTAATCTCACTGTAAATTCCCTGAATAGCTTAGGGGAAAACATTGCCTCTTTGCCTGGTGTATTTGTTGTTGCCCCTTCCCCCGCGCCCCCTCTTTACAACATAAAACACATATTTCAGGTGGAAGCTTGAATTCAGTTGTTTGTAGAGCGTTGTGAAACCCTCCGCGTGAAGGATGTTAGGGAAACGCGAATTGCCAGCTGTATGGAATGTTGGACGAGACGTAGGTTACAAGTAATGTTTTAATTTGAAAAACCTGAAATTTGAAAATTTCAGACATCATTTGGGATGCTTTTGTCCAGTACTTTGTCTCATTTACAAGATCTGCTTTATTTCAGATGCCTAGTTAGGGAGAAGGTACTAGTTCGTTTGTTCTCCCTCGCTGCCTTTTGCTTGTAGCTTATATGGTTGGTTTAGTTTTTGCCTTTTTTTTTTTTTTTTCTTTTAAACTTGCAGAGATCCTTATGTGCCACAACTCACGCTGAATCTGTGATTATGAAAGAAAAGTATCTTGACTGGACCTACAGAAATGGTGGCTACAAGAAAGTTAGAAGAGTCTTTAACAGGTGACAAACAAAACCTTCAAATGCAGTTGTTCTAGGGCATGTGTTAAAAGGCTTTATGTGTAACGTTACTCATGTTTTTCATTCAGCCTGTGTGAAAATCGTCCATTTTCACTTGACTTCTTCAGGAAGATGATCCAAATAGAAAAGGAGCAAGTAAGTTGTTGAATATCCAATTAGTGGCTTTTATTTTAAAAATATACTTCTAACTTTGGATTTAAGTAGGAAACAGAGGGCGTATGAGTAATGTCATTAGTTCGTGATCAGTTCATATTTGTCTTCTACAGTTAATTCATAGCATGTAACACAAAACCAAGTTCCATGGTAACTAATCTTTGGCAGTGTGCGTGTGCGCGTGTAATTACCATGACTCTCTTTCTTTGTAAGAATCTAATCAAGCTGCAGATTCACTTCTGTACAAAATAAATGGCCTTTTAATACCTTCCTTTGTTAGGAATCCTGCAAAATGCTTCATCTGAGAGAATACTATGAACGTGCCTTGAGAGAGTTTGGCTCAACAGATTCTGGTAAGGAGATTTTTTATTTATTTATTTATTCATTCATTCAGTGCTGCCTCTTTTATTTCCATCCGTTTCAAAAGGTAGCTGTTTTTTCTGCCCTAGTGATTGCTGTCATGCAGAGTGGAGCTTATTTCTTCTGTGCCATTAAGTGTGTGACACTGCAGCAACCCTTCACTTTCAGTTCAGGGTGGCTGGTCACAGTGGGATGGCTTCAGCAGAACTACTAGCAAATAAGGTTTTGACACTGGCTGCTACAAGAGATGCCTATCGCTTTTAATTTGGATTTGTGAAGAGTGTGGAGCTCTAGGGTGTGTTTTGTTTTTTTCTTTTAACCAAGATTTCTGCAGGGGCAGGGGATTGTAGTTTCACAAAGTAAATCTCATTGTGTCAACATCAAGGACACTTGCAAAAAGAGGGTTTCTAGGTTAGGTTTGGTAAGTTTGTTAAGTAATATTCACTCAAAACCTAACCAGGCTTGTATTTTTATTTTAAAGATCTCTGGCTGGATTATATCAAAGAGGAGCTAAGTCACCCCCAAGGCAAACCAGAAAACTGTGGGAGCATTCACTGGCGAGCTATGAAGATGCTTCAGGGAGACCTGGTGGAAGACTTTGTTTCCAAATACACTTTATTGCAAACTGGACATTTATGAAAAACTATAAATATTTACAACGTGACAGTGTGGATTTTTTTACTTTGTACAAAGGTAAATGTGTATTTGGATCATATTAAAATGTACTTTCTTTACATTCTTGCATTTGTGTAAAGAAAAAAAAAAGCCCTCTGGTCCATTGCACTTGTTTCTGGTGTTGCTTCTGCCAGAGACAAGTGCACAGTTAGAGGAGAAAGCAAAGGTGTCTCTGAGCGTGTCCTTTGAGACTTGTGAGAGCGTTCACACTTTACACTCTGGAAAGCTCATACGCAAAAACCCCAGCCAACCCAAGGAACCTACACCTGCGGGCAATCTTCCTACCTTACCAACTTGAATAATTAAAAGTGGAACACTGGAGAAACAATTGAAACCATTTGCAAAATGGTGGTATTTATTGTTTCCTAGCCTTGAAGTCACCTGTAAGCCTCTCTTCAAAACAAAACCAACCTCTGCAACCACCTCGCATTAGTGTTTGTCCCCTAAGCTGTAATTCTGAGAGTGACTATTGGAGGTAGAGGGGAGCTGAGATCTGTTAGAAATGTCCCTGATGTGACAGTAGAAGGTTCTGATCTACGCGTCAACTTTCTATGCACAATGCCTGAAAAACGGGTAATGTTTTTTTTGAGACAGCGCTGTTTGCAGAGCCACATTTTCCCATGTCAAACCCATTAAATCATTGTAAATAGTATCCTCAGACCAATCAAGCATGCCTAGGGGAAATACAGGAACATGCTGCAATAGTTCTTTTATCTAATTTTCCAGTGACATCATGACATAATGACAATACAGGGAAGTATTTCTTTAAGATTCTTCACACAAGTAGAAACTGCAGCTCCTATTAAGCAATGAATTCCAGTAACTTTTGGGAAGCTGGAAACAAGGCTTGGGGCTCCAGCTTGTTAAGCTTGCTCCTTCTGTGACACCTGAAGTACGTCCTCCTTTAGCCAGGCCGTCTTCTGTCTCCCCACTAGTCTCTGCTGTCTCACGTCTGGCATTGTGCTTCCACCCTAGTAATCACTCTTCCTATAGCCTGTCTGCCCTTTATTATGTTACTCCCTCCTTGAAATTGATTGTTTGTTTTTCTTCTTAAGTTGCACAACAAAGAGTGTGAGATACGGGTTTGGAGGAATTGATTGATTTATTTTTTAATCAGTTAGCAAAGCTGGTAACCACCATTTCAGAGAGTGGGCCGTTTTTCTTTACCTGTTCTGGCTCCTCACGGGGCTTTGGCTCTCCCCTGGCCACCTGCACCCCCCAGAGCGCTGCCATTTCCCAGCAGCGGGTCTGGTGATGGAGCAGGTGTGTCCCGGTGCTCTTCACCTCTCACTGTCTTCTCTGGCCGTGCTTCCAGCACGAGGCCTAACGGATACGGTTATCTTTTGGTAAGATTAAAAAAGCCACAGAGCCTGGAAAGGCACTGGTATTTTATTCACAACTTTATGGGGTGTAAAGGTGTTTTTTTACAGCTCTTGGGTCTGTATTTCTCCGCCTTTATTCTCTGGTTGTTTTAATTGCTTGCTTTTGCCCTCACGTCAGGCTGTTTTCCTCTCTCACTGGACGCAGTTTCCAGTATCCATGACAGAAGTTCTGCCTTCCACAAGGGCCGATGGCGCCGGTCCCAGCGGGGGTCGCAGCGCTGCCCGGCCGAGGCTGAGGCGGGAGAAGGCGCCGCTCGCCCCGCGGCTGCCGGGGCACAGCCATTACAGCCACTGGCTTCGGCAGCAG